>CM055908.1:34498184-34804948 GCA_029582155.1 Panopea generosa | reverse complement strand
AATTAAATGACTTATTCTGCATCATTTCAACTTTGTCACCAGCCCAAGACCCCCATGTCCTTCACTCTTCATTTGTATAGGTTCATGATATTACCCTTATAGTTATTTCTTTTGTTTAGTTTTAAATACAAGAATTTCAACTTTGCTACTAGCGCAAGACCCCCCCCGCCCCCTCTGCCCCACTACATATTTATATTATTATATTTTTCTATACTATAGTCCTGAATAAACTTTTAAACATAAGTACTCTTTTAAATTGTGTCTGTGTTAAATTGATTACATGTACTATTTCCCTCTCAACTCTTTGTTACTTGCCCAAGAACCGTCCATACCCAAAACTACATTCAATATACATGTATCAAAGATTTTGCTGTTTTAAAGATGATTTAAGTTAAAGAGATATGCCTGTTTGTTCAGATGAACATATTATAAACTTAGATAATATTATGAACGCTAGAATAGTCGAGTTCTCTGACAGTTCTTGTTTATCATTTGCTATTTAAGTGACAACTCTAACGAGACAAGTACTCGTATAACAAATTGCATTTAAAATTTTAAGCAAACATATGTGGAGGACGAAATACTAGGGCCTCAAATGAAGCTTTGTCCAGCAGGGCACCAGAGACGCTAATATTGGAATTACATATATTTGGTTACGATACAAACGTCGAGTCAGCCAAGTCGGATATAGAAAAGATGTTAAAGCATGACCTACCAAAGGTATTTATTTTAAATTGTTTAAATTGAACAAAAATTCATCTTTTGAAAATAAATACAACCCAAACTGTTCGGTGACCTCTTCATTTAGACTCTTTGTAAAGTAAAACAAAATACGACAATTATATGCAACCAATAAAACGGATTAAATGGAACACGTTATGTCGCATGCATAGAGCAAAATACAATTCTTTCTCTATTACCGGCACCAACCCCCAAATATACAGCTCTGATATTTTCATCTGCACTTTTGCACTTTAGAGTTTGGCAACTATGTCGTTCTTAATACAATTACAAATATTATTTGAACATTGAGAATTGATATATACTTGGCGTGGTAAGCTTAATTGTAACTTAGAAATAGTATTATATATATGTATTTCAGAAATTATTTCTGTATAATGCTATTCATTCTGTAGCTCGAATAACATACTTCGAAATTAATATTTTTAAAAATCATTTTAGATTCTTCTTTGTTACACTGTAAGAAAAACAAATAGGTAATATACGCGTAAGGACAAAATGATCTGGCATCGAAACAGGTGCAATATCTAATTTGAATGCAATTTGCGAGTATCTGATTATGTTGAACTTCTGAAATGTATTCGATTCAGTATAACCAGACATGCAAAAATTACAATAATAGTAGTAAATTAATAAAAAATTACCCATATTGATGATATGAAAATCCACTATACTATAAACATTAATACATTCATCTTAACTACCACAGATAGTCACAGACAAAATCTATTATCCCCCCCCCCCCCATATTTTTTGTGTTAAATTCTAAGTCCTGTCTCAGAGAGTATAATTGGATATTTATTTATTCTATGAATTTTAATGTTTCTGAGCCTACACGTTTAACAATAATAATTTTGGTCGTTTAATTTGTCTGTAGTTGTGTCTCTTTGTATCTTTTCACTGATTCACAGTTATAGTTTTTTTCTAAAAGCAAACCCATTCTACTCTCCAATTGCTATGCATTGAATGTATGTCTTCGGCAAGTATTTTAAATCGTTATCATTTTTATAAAACCTTATGCGTCCGTGTGTGCATCAGCTTACAACATTATATGAATTTGTTTTCTTCGCGTTAATAGTTTTACTAATACAATTGCATGTACATCTTCCAGATTGCCAGATAATAAAAAAAAAATCTCATTTGCATTGCTATATTGAGCAGCATTTTCCGAAACCGACAATTTCACATTTGAGTTAATGTTCATAAAAGTGAAATATACCCTTCTCTTCTTGGTATCCTGAAGACTTTTGATCATCGGCTACAAAAGCTATTCTCTGTACTACGCATATAGTGTATTATTTCATTCGACTAGTGTGACCAAACAATGCAATTTTACTGCAAGTTTGAGTAAATATTGTCACGCAATTTGAAAATATTTCAACACCACCGGTGACTACGTGCAGATCTACCTTTTGAAAATCGTCCGGTACATACTGTCCCGTGAACGTCAGAACCTTGAAAATATACTTTGACCACTGAATACATGTATACAATATACTCATGTTATATATGGCGTATTATGTGAGAGTTATACTTATTGTTCCAAATCACCAAATTGAAGTGTTGAGGCAATAAAATTCCCGCGTAGCGTGCTTTCATAATGATGTGTATCACTACTGCTACATATAACCCTATTTCGCTGATATCTAATGGCATCGTTTAACAATCTAACATACTTCTCTCAGTTTTAATATCGCTGTAATCATTATAGGTTATTATATAACAATTTTGTCACTTTTGCAATGACTAATTATAAAAACAAACGTCTAGTTTGGTCCAATTCAACCCCAAAACTCATGGTACAATTTAATGCAAACAAATTTGCGTAACTATACAGACATTTGAAAAAAAATGTTTAAGCAAATTTTACTGGAAATTCTTTTAATTCAACAATGTAGTAACCACAGTTTTTTAATTAATCTGATATGATTGGTGATTTTTCTGCATATCTATATAATAGTCTTAAACCAATATATATTGTTTAGCAGTTGAGTACTGTATATCAAACAGAATCAATATTCTTCAAGGGTAATGCTAACCTCTTTTTAATTGTAATATTTTTCTAGTGAACAAACTGTTTATTGTAGTTTTATTTGCACATTCTTAAGGTCAACTCTTCTTAAGTAAATATTTTTGGTCTTTGTCAGATATTCAGGATAGTCACCAGCGTTAAACTTTTTCTAAAGATGTATAAAATTCTAAAAATTGGTAGTATTTAAAAAAACATATTCAATATCTGCGATACATATACTGCGATTTGAAGACGATTATTAAGTTTTCCTTTGGTATTGTTATCCATGTTAACATCATTTTGTTATCAATGGTTCCAAACTTGCGACACCTTCTAAAGAGGTTTGCTTTATATAAGATGATTATGTCATCTTGTTCCTTATGATCACGGAAAAATAAAACATATTAAAGAAAATATTATTTTATTGCAGTCCCAGTCTACCGTATATATGTCCTTGCCACCTGAAGTATCGGAATTGTTAAGACAAATTGATCAAACATCTGGTCAGTGTTATCGATTTAAACTTCAGCAAGAGCTGAGTGATATGGATGTTGCACTGGTTGACGTAGACAAAGTATTAGAGGTGAGAGCAAGTGATATAGACATTCTTAAAGAGGCTCCGCGCTACATTTCTAAATTCTGTTACCAGCACTTCAACGTCTCTATCACACTCAAAGAACACTATCACATGGAGGAAAAAACGTATAGTATAAGTTCTGATCAATATTCGTTGTTTTGCTTTTATAGTTCAGATATTCTTAGCAGATGCAAAAAGGATGGAATAAAAGTTTTTATGACAGGCAATACACTTGTTATAGAAGGGCGCTTAGAGAAGACTGCTGTTGCAAAAACTAAGATCCATCAGAACATAGACACAATTGAGTACATTTTATACAAAGAAAGCATAAACATTGGAAATGTTTTAGAAGTGAAGAACATGCATAATGTCGTAGATCAGTTTCAGAACACCACCGCTACCGTGTGTTGCATATTTAAACCCGAGAAAAAATCCGTGGAATTTTATGGGCATTTGAAATATGAAGTAGAGGAAACAACAAATGTCTTTTCTGAACATTTGAAAGAGATCAATGATAGACGTCAACACCCTGGAAACCTCAACGTAAACATTGGCACAAACATAAATAGCACAAATGCACCTTTGAGTCCGATGACCTGCTATTCAAATGCTGTGACCAATAGACCAATGAACAAAGATTTATTTACTTGCTACACACAGGAACAATTGTCAGTTAAAGTTTATGAGGCAGATATTTTTAGTGTAAACGTTGATTGTATTGTGAATGCAGCAAATGAAGATCTTAAACACGTCGGTGGTATTGCGCGCGTGATTGCTAGCAAAGCTGGACAAGACTTAATCAAAGAATGTGATAACTACACTAAACAGTACGGACCACTTCCTGTTGGTAGAGCACTTCGGACATCAGCTGGAAAACTGCACAACAAGTGTGTGATACATGCAGGTATTGTTTTATTTAACTTTTCGGGAACATAAAATTCCATCTGTTTACTTGTGTGTCGTATTTAAAAGTGATATAACAATGATTATCGCATGATATTGACGGAAACGTTTCCTAATCTATACATTTAATTTGTATAATTAATAATATATAACATATGGATTACAAAATAAATGTATAAATGTTTTCAAAGTGTACACACATTATAACATGTACATTGTAATACATAAATCTATGTATCCAATATTGAGTAGACGATAGGAGGTTATAGATGTGTTTTATCTTCCGGAGATAACTCCTGCTTTTGAGATTATATGATGGTCGAGTTTTGTTTCAGTGGGACCTTGTTGGAAGGATTATAAGCCAATCACTCATGAATCCATTCAGAAATGTCAGAAGGACCTTTATGATGCAGTTTGGTATAGCCTAGACATAGCAAATCGAAACCATATGACCTCTGTTGCATTTCCAGCTATAAGTTCAGGTGAGAAAATGAACCGGACTGCGTGTTTGTAATATTGACAAAGTTTGCAACTGTATCAGTTGAACATTAATGATTCACAGCACTGTTTACAATGTGGCAAAGAATTAATACATTATTGTACATGTCTCTGTCCAATAACAACTAGTAATCAGTTAAACAGGATAAGTTACATTAATGTAACATATACAAGTGTTTAAATAAGTGTTCCTGATAATCATTACATTTGTAATAACAACATATTTATTACTCTATTCCATTCACTTTAATCAATATGTTTATATATATTTATATTTAATGAATAGAGATTTAATGAATATGTGCCTATATGAAATAAATATGATGATGTTATAAAGTTATATATTCAATATAAAAAGAGTTTTACATTAATTCATAATATTTATTCCAACAAAGAACTCATTTATGTTCAAACTAATTAAAAGTTTATTTTGTATTTTCTATCCATAAAACGTCAGTGTGTTCAATAGATCTTTATACTAGATGTTATGTTCAATAGATGTTGTACATTTTAAATGTCCATAATTAAGTTTTATGTGTATATCAAAATATATTTCATTGCAACCTTGACATATTATTATCACAGTTGTATATAATTACACAGGTGTAAAATCTGGTTCAATACTCTGTGTGATCTTTGTTATATGTACTCATTTTTTATCACTAATATATTGTGTGTTTAGTTTATTCTCAGACCTTATACGAACCGCTTTCAAATCCGCTTCCTGAGTAGAACCAGTGTTGAGAGTTATTTTTATCAAAGGCATCGGGTAGAGTTGGGGATTGAACACGCAACCTCTGCCGTCCGCGGCATAAAGTTTATCTATTACACTACCGCCCTCGCTATTTGTTTCGCTAATGTATATTTAGGCTAAAGCAACTCATTTATCTTTTTTGTTAACTGGTGAAATAGTTACAACTGTGTTACATATATTTTATATTTTCATTGACAATAATATAGATGTTGTATTGAATACCACTGGCTTAAAAGTAACTGTATGCTTTTAAAGTTTAATGGTTTCAGTTCATATAATACAAATCTATTTACACAAAAAAGAAATGGAAAAAATCCTAATAATAATCGTATTACGTAGTTTGCTGAAGTTACATTTTACATATAGATAATTATATTACATATGTTTTAGCATCGTTTGGTGTGCCCAGGGAATTGTGTGCTTCTGAGTTCGCAAAATCAGTCATGATGTTTAGCAAACAAAGGTTTGGGACGAGACGCCACACACTCCAAGAGGTGTGTTTTGTTGACACGGATCCAAAAACAATACAAATCATTAAAGAAACATTCAGTGTCATGATCAAAGATCAGAAACCATGTCCTCACAGCTTTATGCAATACATAGTACAAAAACCAACTAACCCACAGCATGGACAAGGTAGTCGAGCACCTGAAATACCCCCTAGAAACAGACCGCATACGAATGTTGAAACTCCGAACACGTTCAGTTATCCCTTGTATATCATGAGCGCCATTGAAACCAAGTGCAAATTTACAGATAGGCACACACTTCGTATATACACCGGTGACATTTTAAACGTTCGCGATGCTGACACTATTGTGTGTGGTGAAGATATTTCAGGTTCTGCTAAGGGGTATATAGCGAAGTGTCTTACAGATGTTGGCAAATGGGAATATGTCAAGGGTAAAAATGATGCATTTTCAAACACAAAACCACGGACTGGGGACGTCGTTATTACAAACGGAGGTAAAAGTCAATTTGAAAGGATAGCACATGCTCTCGTACCGCATCGCCAACAATTCAAAATTGAGACTGAATGGAAGAAATCCTTGCGAAAAATGTACGATCGCATATTTGGAGAGACGTCGAGAGCTGGATCGTTTTCGTTAATTTTGCCTTTATTAGGAACAGGTAATATGGTTTCTTATTTGCACCATGATAAAACCGTTATTAAAATATTATATATATATTAGTTATGGAATCTGGTGTTCCAATGCGTTTTCACTTTTGGTTTCTAACTACTTTTATCGAAAGGGGTTGCATGCTAAATGAAGTAATAGGATGCTGAACTATGCAATTATGTGATCAGGACCTGTAGTTATCAGTTGTTCATGTTGGCTGAATAATATGTAATGGGTTTACTACGCCAACATTTCTCATTTATTTATTCATTCATTCGTCCGCTTATGAGTTCGTTTTGTTCGTTCGTTATTAAAAAGTTCATTTGAGTTTACCTGAGCGTCCATCGAAATCATTCTTACTGAAATAATTTACAAACATGCTATTCCGGAGAATTTTTCAAACTGTCCAAGCTAAGGATAACTGAGTGTCGTGCACCATGAATAATCTCAAATGTACGCATTTATGGCGTCATTACACTTTCACCTTTATTTTGGGAACTTGTAGAGTTGCATAATATCAATTGATTGATTAACTGAATGTTTAGCGTCATTTTAATGCCATCGACAGCTATAAGACGATCAGTTAACCTTACCACCGTTTCTTGGGATCCTGAAAGGTTAACCAGTACTCAAGTACACCCAATCTCCGCAAGTAACTGATAACTTTCCCACGTAAATCAGTTGTGAGAGACGAATGATTATGAGACGCAATATCGTATACATGTTACAATCATTACAGAGACTATGGCCGAGCTAGGATTCTAACTCATGGCTCCTGGATTGATAGTCAGACGCGCTACCGACAGAGCTAATCAGGCCGTCGAATTGCATAATAACAAAGCCTCCTGTTTCATCTGATATTCATCATTCTTTGCTAGTCAAATGATAAGTGTCAAGGTCTAATATTGTCAAAAAGTGTACATTGTTAATTTTCCTTGACCATGGTGGCTTCATTAATAATTCTTTATTGCTTGTTAAAAAAATGGTCTCTTATATTTTTGATGTTGTAAATGAACATACAAATCCGTCTAAGGATTAATTATCATGGTAAAATATATCACTTTGTTTGACATACATGCTTTATTGTAATCTGTATCAGTGTTTTGTAAATTTGACATTTTGGGATGTTTTATTCCCTTTTTGTTATATCAATAATATGCATGAATAGCTATATTGCGTACAGTTTTCACCGAATTTTATCAAAACTTAACGTATTGTCAGGACTAATGTAAATGGTTTACTGACTCGAATTATATATATATATTTGAGCTATGAAGCTTAATTGCCAAATCATAGACGAGATACAGAATACTGAATTATAATGAAAAGCTTGATTGGCTTAACATGCATTATATTGTAGTTATGTTTGCATTATGATACACATGAAAGGGGATTTAAATGCACAATTTGTTTTTTTTATTCTTTGTTTTCGTTTTCACCCTGTAAGATAAAATGTTTATCGTCTGACACATTGAAGCAAACTAACTAAATTTTACATGTAACTATTTTTCAATTTGCCTATTCTGTTGTTTAATCGTTGAGCTTTTGAAATAGTTATGATTTTATTTATCTGTCTAATAGCTTTTACATTATGAATGGTGTGATCTCAACGAACTGTATACTGTTGTTTTATAATCATACTAATTCAATATGTTGAGTATTTGGATGAAAATACACACTCATGTGTAATCACGTTAAATTGCTTAACCTCAAAATACAAAGTGCGGGAAATATGTGTTTTACATACCTTATACATTTGGAAAACAATTTCATTTTATCAACACAAACTATAATGACATGATCATCGGATTGATTATAAATGAATAATATAGTACTCATACGATAAAGAAATAATTTTATCTTATATATATTTTAACAAAAGCTGTTCACGTCTCATTGAATTATTTCAGGGGCTGCAAACGCAGATCTTCAAACATTTATCGAGATTTTTTTAGACAGCTACGTAGTAGCATGTAATCGTCATCAAACAAATCCTTTGACAGTTAGTATAGTCAACATTGAAGAGCACAAAACTCGCGCAATCGTCGAGGTATTCAAGAAACACATTGATAAGCACCATAACTACACAAGTACGGATGTCCATACTGATCCAGCAAACGACTTGACGAGAAGCAGGACAGACAGACATAGTGGTAGTTTTACACCAAGAACAGGGCATGAAAATATCGATAAATATGCAAAGGGTGCATCAGCAGCCAGACCACCTGGAGGGTATGGCAGAAACGGTGCTGGTGCAGACAACAAACAAAAGGTTCACATAAAATTTTGTACAATATTAACCTTATTGTATTTCATTTATAAATGAAATTATAAACTGTTACTGTAAAGGTAATAATAGATTTCTTGGAACCAGAAATCACGTTCGTCATTGCCCAAGAATAAAATACACTTAAGCTGGCGCTTGAGAGCGTGTAAGGTTTTGTTCATTTCATAACCACTCTACCCCCTGATAATAGTCTCAATACAACAAGGTTTTCTATTGTCTTTTGGTCGCGATCACTGCTTCCAATATATCCTTTTATATGTTGTATTTAAATGAGTATACAGCATTTGCATCTAAGACTGACTGGGTGAGCAAGAAAAAGAGGTCCATCTTGCTTACAGATGAACGATTACAAAATGTATAACGCTGTTCTCTATACATTAGCAAAAATATTACCAAAGAAATGCAAGGCAATTTATTCTGCTCATATACATATTTCGTCAAAAGAATTATTCGATGGTCTACTTAAGGTATTCAGTGTTATATATGTATGTTAATATGACGTTTGAGGTATCAATAATATATGTAAGAATGTATATTGCAGTTTGCAGAGAAAAGTCGACGTGTTAAAGTCGACGGTTGTGTAATATGTTTGGATGATAAAATAAACAATCCGAAAAGGTTGATATGCGGTCATACTTTCTGCAAAAATTGCATTGACAGTCATTTCAAGGTATGTCTGCAATAATTTGTATTTAACGCAAAAAAGTAATGTATAAAAACGTAATGCATAATGTAACATTATGCAACAAGTCAATAACAACCATCCACAAATTGCACTGCGTTTACACTTTAATGTATTAGTAATTTTGTTTCCAATAGTTAGCAAATCAACATATAATAAAATTGCCATTTGTAAGTGATATATATGTGTAGGACAATATCTTCTAATATGTCCGTAATACTACACTCCGAAGATGCATCATCAATAACAGATCGATTCTTTTAGATATACTCGAATAAATTAATAACTTTATTTTGTCTAAAATCTGATGATAATTCATGTTTTGTTGATGCTATAGACATTGTTTTATGTTTAAGCCGAAGGCCTTATGACACATAAATATATTAAAATTGTATACTGTGAATGTGGAATTTGACATAATAATGATACAGTAGTTAGTGTGACTTCTTTAACACGTGTTGTATTGTTACGAATTTTACACTAATATGGTTCATTCGTGTTTTCATTCAGGTCAAACCAGTGTGCCCTACCTGCAGCACAGTGTGCGGAACAATAACGGGAGACCAGCCAAAAGGACAAATGGAAATCAGGAGATCAAACCTTGATCTGGACGGATATGATTTGAAAGGATCGATATCTATAACTTATATATTTCCGGCCGGAAAGCAAAATGTACGTATGCATAGCTCATATTGTTACATCGATCATAACTAATGAATTTTACTGTTATGTGTCTGTAATTATATAATTATAAAAAAATGAAGTTAACTAAGCTTTCTAAATAGGACGTACGTGTTTTTCAGTCAAACCACCCCCGACCAGGAGCACAATACACAGGATTGAAGCGTACAGCATATCTACCATATATCGAAAAGGGACAAAAAATATGTGCAATGTTAAGAGAAGCATTCAACCGCAAACTCGTTTTCACAATCGGCACTTCTCGGACATCTGGACAGGACGGCGTTATTACTTGGAATGATATACACCATAAGACCGACATGAGGTCAAACGCACAGTATGAACATTAGTTTTATTGTTTTATTTGATTTGATGAATGAATGAATTAGCTTCATAATAATAGGATGTATAATGTAAACTATGTTTTTTATCCCTAAAGGCGATTACGACCAGTAAATATAACTTTTTGATTTTTATTTATTTAATATTTTTCATATTTAAGTAACGTTAATATTGTTTTTTAATGTCTTAAGAAAATATTAGTATATTATCATACGGCATCATTTCATATATTCATTCCAATAGGCAAAATTTACAGTGGCATTTTCCAAATGTATGACAGGCTTTGAGCGCAATGGTTAAATACACTGTTGTTTTGATTCAGGTATGGGTATCCAGATCCGAAATACTTGGCAAGAGTTACAGATGAACTCAAAGCTAATGGTGTGACAGAATCGGATATAGATCAGAACTTCCTACGGCGGTTAAAGACATTGAACACTGGTCAGAAACTTCATAATTTGTAAATATTTTCCCGGACGAAAGATACCAAGTGGACTGCAATAATTGTTATGGACCAATGTTTAGTTATATTGATATTGAATGAAACAACGAATCAGATTACACAGGCTGTTATATGCTTAACGAAACGCAAGTATTATTTTATATAAATTTTATTCCGACAATTCCATCAGTTTAAAACACCAATTTAACAAATTAATTGCGGTTTGCCTACATGTTTAACTTAAGACAAGCCCATCTGGGATAAATAAAACTTACAAGATTAAAAAACTTGCGTTTTAAAAAGTGTTAAGTACATACCGATGTTAGAGTTGATGCATTGTTATTTTGATTATCATTTGGTCTTGTAATTATGAAGATGTGCGTTAATCTTTCTGAATCTAATGCGGTGATCGTTATAATGAACAACATGGAATGTCGAAGCCTAATGAGAATAAAATTAAAAACTGAATCGGAAATGTGCCTAACAAAGAAATGAGGTATTAGTTATACGATTTAATATAGTAGCATCTTGATTGTTCTGGTAAATGGTGAAAGTTTCAATTGAAACAATATAACTAAAATGTGACATTTCTAGAGGGAGAAGTGGGGTTAGGTTTAATGGAGTTTGTTGGGTTAAGGCTGGTTTTGAATACTTTTAATACTTCTGATACACCTTTTCCTGATATTTCCAATATATAAAATTTTGGGACCATTAAACGCATTTCGGCAGTACCCCATGTAGAAATATTTGGAACTAGTTAATGGTTGATTTGATTTAGAGACGTTGTTCCACATATTGTTTTACGTTATTCATTGGAATCATTGTGTTCATTCCGTATTTGTCGAAAAAAAAAACACCGCTTTATCCGTTTCTAAGGAACATGAACAAGTTTCATATTTTTCACCCATCATTAACAGATGATTTAATAAAAACGGAGTCTGCCATACTATTGTCATGGGCAGAACTACGTACATAATTAGCATATGCAATCATTTGTACAGTTATGTTTTTTTTTCTTTTACATTGCTTCATATTCTTAATCATTACACTTCATTATAATGGTCATGATTCACTTGGTAATTTATGTTTAATAATGCTGCTATTATTTTCTGCAAAGTACATTTAAGTTCACTAATTTTACATAATATTATATAACGCTGGAACGTATTAGCCACTTGTAGTATGTTCATGCCGTACTGCAGTTCAAATTAACACCATCCACAGTTACGAGTAAACACATAAACACACTAACGCATGAGTGTTTAGTTTTGCAATTTTATTAGAGGAACAATTCCTAATGCTTAAGTCACATTAAAATAAAGCATTAGATTTTTCAGATTTTATTGCATTTACCGTCCCCATAATATATTCAGCATTTTTAAATTTGCTTTATTAAGTAGACATTCTTAGTAATGATGATGGCAGATGTTTTTGAAAGTGATTGTTATAAATGATTTGATGAGTGAAGTACTTGACGTATTTTGTTATTCACACAGTATAAACCCCAGAGTGGTAGCTTTGTTTGTATTTGAAAGTTTTTGTAATTAAATGGTGACCGAAAACATCGAATTATTTTCTGAAATTATCACATATTCTTTTGTTAAATTCACCATTCGCAATTCCAGCCAAACATTACTGATACATGAACATATATTAGCTCTTTACTTTTCTTAAATGTTTGCAAACAGTTGTTTATATATTATTTAGAAATATTCTCCCATCATTACACACATTATCGTCATATCCACAAAATAACCATTTTATGTGTAAACGTGTCATAAAACACAAATCAATCATCCGGCCGTTCGTTCGTTTGTGCGTGCGTGCGGTTGTTAGTGTCTGTCTTTATTCATTTGATACTTTATTCATGAAGATTCTTTTTATTCTTATCTACAATTCACAGACGCAGGACTTATTTTTTTTAGTTTTGTCAACATGTGATGAAACGACAATCACCCGTTTGTTCTTTCGACCATTTATTCCTTGAGGTTCTTTTATCTCATCTACTATATACGGATGCAGACTTATCTTTCTGCATTCGGTTACAATATTTAAATTGTCATAGTTTGAGAATACAACACTGGAATTGACCACTATGACATTCTTCACTTATTTGGCTATCTCTTTATATTTCTGAATACCCTATTGTCCTCAAAATGTAAAAGCTTGGGTTGCCTAGGTAATCAGATAGCCTTCATTCATTTGGGGTCGGTAAGTCAAAGGGTATGAACAATACAGCCATTTATAGAATTTCTGTGTCCAACCGATAAATTAGGAAGTGTTAGTCCTAGTGCTCTCAAAGTTTGCAGACTGGTTTGCCGTAGTAAGTAGATGTTTTATATCTATTAAAGATCAAGGGATAAAATTCGGTGACCGAAACATCGGGGTTTCAAAAAACACGATTACCTGACACCTTATCATTGGTGTGGCATATATGTTTACACACATCTCTTGATTTATGTTCCATAAAGAAATGTTGCATATGTTACAAATCAATTTTTGCCATTTTTTTTGTTTATATATGAGAGCTTAATAGTTATAATAATGTTGAAGGGTCATGTACATAAATTGTTAGCTTCAAATAAAATGAATAGTCACAGTGACTATGTTATCAATAGTCGGCGTGTATTGCTGGTGATAGAGACAATTAATAATATATTCTTCAAGACTATCAATATTATGTTTATGTAAAAGTCAGTTAGGACTATATATACTTGGAATCGGTACTAAATAACCGATCGAAAGAACTTTTCAAGTATTTTGTATAACCACATAATCTTAAAGACATTTTCATATGTGAATATTAGATGGCAATCGTGCCTCATCTAACCTATAAGCGAGTCGTATTTTAAAACTAAGTGAACAGTGAGTATTATGCAATCGGCCATGCGAATCAGCATAACCATTCAGCTATCATGTTTGATTGGTATAGTCGAAGGACTTGCAATATATATTTATTCATGCATACATTTTACCTCTTTATCATTATGTTGTTTATCAACGAAATCATTATACATTTGTTCTTATTTGTTTACACATGCTTGATGTTCAATATATATTTTTATGTTATTCATACACTTGTAATGAGAACGTTTAATATAATTTAATAATTTGTTGCCTTGACCATCAAATTCACTCATGATAGCGATATAAATATACTGAAAGGATAAAATAAAGGCCGGGTGATTTTCAGAGACACATTATCACACTTGTGCAAGATATATTTATAATAACAGTTTTATAATATGTATAATTTTTTTATAAAGGTCTTTCATTAATAATTTTGTTACTATGATCATAATCATTGACATAATCATTAATGAAATACCTTTACTTACATATTCTAAAAATGTTAATATCGTTTACAATAGTTTGATAATGTGTCTTTGAAATTCACCCGGTATCACTTTATCTATGTGTACTACGTATTTCTATTTAACTTGTACCGTACATACATTCAAAGTAATTCGATTTACTAATTATTTTATAAAAAGAGTTCAACTGCAATGTTTTAATACATTTCCATTGTATTTTAAGTCTTTACAATATCAAGAAAGAAAAATGTATGTATAATATTATATAGTCTCATACGTGAAATGTAAATTGCGATTGGATGTGACATTGTTGTATTGTATGGTATATATTAATCTCATAAGCTTCAATATTATTTCCATTTTAAAATACGATAATTTTAAATGATTTATTGATTGATTGAACATTTAGGGTCGTTTTTATGCCATCGAGAGCTAACAGACGATCAGTTAACCTAACCACTGTTTCCTGTACTCGAGTACACCCCATCTCTGCAAGTAACTGATAACTTTCCCACTTGAATCAGCGGTAAGAGAATGTTAATGAGACAAAGTGTCGTATATCAATCATCATGGAAACGGTTGCCAGGGTGGGGATTCGAACTCACGACCCCTGGTTTGATAGTCAGACGCATAAAAAAATGAGCTAATCGGGTCAGGCGATAATTTTTAAATGAGAGTTCTTATGCCTTCTAATGACATTTTGCCTGCTATTATACTATAAGTTAGTCTTGTAGTGCACCAAGTTTTATTTCTATCGGTGTGCAGTGTTCTTTCCGCCGTACCGATCGGGCATTCCTATATTATCAATCATGTCTAAAAATACTTTGCATGCATTTGCATCAAACATCACAATAAGCAAGATTAATCGGCACCATACTATACCAGAGTAACTGTACTTTATTGTACATGTATCATCTTAGTAATATTAGAGAATAGTTTGTATTTTTACAACAATAGTTGTAAATATATTTTAAAGCATAATTTTATGTTTTTGAAACTTATTTTATGCTTTAGATATCAATTTAACATTACACTCTACTTTACTAAGAACCATCTGTGTTGGTAACGCTTGGCCATTTTATTTAAAATTGAGTTATACAAAACATTGATAAGATTATTTTAACAATACTTATAAATAATTTCGCCTTTTTCGTATTGTTCAGTTCGGTATTTAAAGTACTTCTTGTAGGTCATTGCACAGTTCTGAAAATGATACTTCCACTTTTCTATAATATATTAATAAAATTTTATATAGTGATCAGGCTTTGAAGATAAGAAACTATTATACACTTCAATTATATTATGGAATATCCAAATACACTATTCCATAAGGAATAAATGAATAATTATATATGATGTAAAAATTCAAAAGTCGTCAATGTACAGATCAACTGATTACTGAGTATTGTAAGGCGAATTTATATCCTGTTGTATACTAATCCGATCTCACTTATTATCTAAAACATTGATCGAGTTAAACTTAAATTACAGTAAAGAACGAGGGAATCCTATATTATTGAAGTTACCTCCCTTTTACTGTTATATTGCCTAAAACAAATACTTCAAGAAATATATGAATCATACGATCAAAGTAATCAATCAAGTTTTCAACCCTTTGAAGTAAACTATTATATTTCATTATTTCAAATATAACATTTAGTGAAATATTTGAATAATGAGTTAAAAGTACTATGTCTTTAATTTGAACTATTATTCGAATGAAACGTATTCAATGTTCTGTGTGTTGCGCTATAGGTTATTCTCATTATACGCTTTCATATGTGGTTTGAATAAATGTTTCATTAGAAATATGTGTGTTGTTTTGTTTGATTTCCATTCATATATTAGGTTGCATATCCAATACTCCATGAGAGTCTATGAGAGCATTATTCGTGTCAAGAGCTCCATAGTGAATATTGTGATATTTGCGGAGACGTTGTGCACGTAATCAAAGGTCTTAAATATGTCAACATCAAATCAATTCAATGAAATGTGTAAAACGTTTAGTAAAAAACATGCCCATATCAAACTTAAATGAATGAATGTTTCTCCTTAAAGGGGAAAACGACACGTTTCGTAAGTTTTCTCTTAACATTATTTTTTTAGAAAAAATTCAGATAGTTTTACTTTGATATTAATATTTATAAATGGTTATACTTTCACAGAGCTGAAGGTTGGTACGAAGCCAGATTGATGCGTGAACAGTAATCAGTTTCACCACTGCGGTATGCCTCTTTAAACACAGATGTTACCGTAAACAGTTGTCCCATGAATGTAACTGTACACTTCTTACTTGTATGCGTTTAAAGTTTTCATTCAAGCATTCATTATATGTTAAACGTTTACATCACCCCACTGATAAAAATATAATGGTATCTAAAGATTTCAGAATATACGCCGATGATGATTAATAAAAAAAAGATTAACATCCCATAGTTTGTATATCTTTCCGATTTGATTAGTGAGTAAACAAAGATTAAGTTGACATACTCCGTTTGTATTTGTAGATTACGTTTGGTAGATACATACATGCTAGATTGCAGTAATTATTCATAACATTGCACAACTGTTCAGATGTAGATCATTTACCATATGTTCATTCTAACTCCTAACAACGTTTACAAATGCCTATCAACGCACGGCTCTGTATCTTAACTTCCTCCAGCAAATGACTGATCTTTGTGGAATGAGTTTGACAATCCCTATGTATTTGAATCTGATGTTGATGTTTTTACATATTTTTCAAGTAGGTCCTCTATGGTCGATTTGGCAGGCACTATCGTCTAATGACCACTTACCCCTGACCACTGATGTCATGGATTCGGGCCCAGCTCGGTCCACATTCTTTATGTTAGAAGGTTTGCCGGTAACTTTATGAAGGATGGTAGACCTATTCATACTCAATCCAGGACACATGGTTATTTCTATTTTCGATTTACGTATATTGTGTTTGTTAATACCTGACATTTGTCAAATAAGCGGACAACGACATGAACACTAGTAAACACTCGTATTACATGGCATATACGGTAATTACTTGTAATGTGTTGGATACATCATGATGAACATAACGTAGAATCAAAATATGTTGCAGAGTAAGAGAGGATACATTTGTTTCTCTTACTTATGTAACTTAGATTATATGTTAGATATGATACCTAAATGTGATTTAAATAAGATCTGCAGGGTATCATATGATTAGATTTAATATTCTCAATAATGTTTATTCAGCTATTGTTTTCTGTTATTGAATAGTTATTTACGAGACTTTCGGGAATATGGAGTAAAGAGTGAGGACTCTCTCCATTCACGAATAAAGAAGAATTATCATTAATAGAAAATAAAATTGAGTAAACTATTGATTACATTTCGTAAATCTAAAAAAAAAATAACTTCATATCTTCCATGAATCTAATTTCCAACGCTCAAATACATACTTTCCAACAATTTCCAACAGTTCATACTTGTTTACGTCAATCTATATGCATTATTATATTAATGACGTTGGTATCTAAGGCGTAAATTACGGAGCAATTCATTTCAGTGAAATTAAACTCCAAGTAAACCCAGTGAAGATTGTCTGATAAAATGTATAATTTAAAACAAAATGCCTCCGTCATTATCTTTTGTCAAAGCTTGACATTTTAATCTTTTTTTGGAGGAAAACTCTACCCATTAACTGTACCTGGTCACAGATCACATGTTTAGTGAAAGTCATTGAAAATTAGAAATCTTTCGCCAAATTATTGTTGTAGTTGTATAGTGTTGCATATATTGTTCATATCACCTTAAACAATGTAAGTATTATCAAACCGCTTTTTGAACACATACCCAATATCAGCCCATAGTGTGTTATTGTAGTGGAACCCTTTAGTAAATATGACTGGGCACAGAAGTGATGATTTGTTTATTTAAAATAAAGAAGACAACTATGTTTAAGCTAGGAAAACAACACAAAAACTAAATAATTCCGCAATAATGTATGTGAAACATGGACATAGGAGTAACCGCTCTCCTTTCCAGCCAACTTTCTTTTGTGGGATTGTGTCAGAGTATGGTTTCTCCCCCAACCCCAAATATTTGTGTTATGTTTTAGTTAGTATCTACCAAGAAATTATACAAAATTATGTACGGATAGTATATTTGCTTCTCAACATAGAAGTGCCCCCACCTCAAAATATTTTTTTTCGGAATCAAAGCTAGGTCCTCTTCTTTAATAATAAAAACCTTCATAAAAATATGTATACTTGACCGAACATTCTAGATCCACCTACAAATTTTACGTATACATTATGCTAAATTCCTGTTATGGCAGATATTTTCTTTTCTTTATGATAACATTAACTGTGCGTCTTCAAAACTTTATATGTATGCTACCGGAACATAGCAGACTGATAACCTCAAATGTTTCAGCACAACCTTGCAATAAATCTTTGTTATCAATCAAAATGTTATACATATTTTTACACTCAATTTGATTGCTTCGTATTGCGTATTATGTCAACTGAATGTTCGTACACGCACTTCTTACAGCTAATCTGTACCATAGATTGTATATATCATGCACAGCAAATCAACCTGTGTCGAATTATTTAATGAGTTTGTAGTCCGTATTATGTGGAACATGTACAAACACTTATACAGTTTTGTCCACACTTCTTACAAACAATTTGTAACATAGATTGCATATATTATACACAAAGAATATCCACCTGTGTCGAATTATTTAATGAGTTTGTAGTCCGTATTATGTGAAAGACGTATAAACGCTCGAGTATATATACAGTTTTGTTCAGTAAACTTCTCGATGTCCAACCTAAAGGTTTCCGTGTTTTACTTCTTTGTAACTCAGAAACCTGATTTGTAAACCTCCACGTGAAAGTTGTAAGCATTTTGTTCTAAAACAGGCTCTTGTTCGGCTGTAATATAAAATTGTATTAGGCTCGGCAACGTAGTATTGACCAACCTGGCATGCAGTTATGCTGCAGTAAGTAGTATTTATACTGAATTGTACTTGTCATGAATTACATCACCTATTACTAGTGATCATTAGTACATATCATTTTGTATCCTTAAAAATATCATCCTATAATTATTAATTATGACGGCGTCTCATGTATCATAATGTGTGTGAAATGAAGAGGATATATGGGTAAACGTGTAAAACAATTTTTTGTTTCTTGATTTCATAACATACAGGCGAATACCCCAGCAACACAAGAGAGTATACTCTTAACAATGCACGCACATACATATCAACATCGTGTGTACGTGCGTAAACACAAACGACAACGATTACCTTGACCTAGTTTCCGGTTGTGAATGTAGTACATAGTTTCATTATCAGTCTGACGAGCCACATACACTATTTCTTTATTGACATTTAGTTTAGAGTGTACACTGTAATAAGGAAGGCGTTTCGATATTAAACCTTTTAGTTCCAAAAACACGAGCTGTAGTTCAACAACTGTGGTCAACACTATATTTTCCGATTCAGTTTAAAGGTTTATTTTCAGAAGTATGCGCATCACTGATCGATGATTTCAACGATCGTTAAATTTAAACACAATAGACACCTGAAGATTTATCAGATATATTTCGTACATACTTGTTAACTTCTAAATATTTGTAATAAACCATAAATTGATTTTAAAAAAAATGTTTATAATAAAAACCTGGTTTGTTAAGATTGTTTTCAATACTGGGTGCATGTTTTATCTATTTTTATCGTAAATCAAATAATACCGAAAGAGATATGTTATCGTGTTACAAATACGTTCACTTGGCCAGAGTCAGTTAGTTAAGATGGCAGTTTGGTATAGTAAAATATAGTAAAAGTATGGTATGTATATTATATAATCATTATTTTTAACCTCCTGTAAAATGCAAATATCGGACAATTGGTCTAATGAATAATAACCACACGCCATTTCCAGGCGATATTACACGATACGCATTTTAAGTGTTTGCCGGTCTGTAACCTTACCATCATGAACAAGACTGTATTTTATTTGTTAATCTGTCAAGTAGTTTACATGTCATTGTAATCTATAGTCAAGTCACATTGATTTGGGACATTTTAATGCACCAGTGTACAATAGTACATATGTATATATGTGTAGTAATTATTATATAAACAATTCGTTATTTGGACTATTACACTTCTACATATGATTTTACATAATGGAACAAACAGAAAGTGAATGTGATAACAAAAGTTTGGGATCGGAAGAAGATTTTAATCTCAATTGCCAACCATGTTACCGAGACGGAGATGACGTCAGAGCTCACGGATACTGTATTGAGTGCGAAGAGCATTTATGTGTAACTTGTTTCAAATTCCACCGACGAACGGTGTTCACACGAGATCACACTCTGCTTGACACTTTGTCTATGCCAAGGAAAGCAGTTAAAACTGCGAAGAGCCCCACTAGTTCATCTGGACAAACCGACGCTTGTACGGAAGAATGTTCTGATCATAAAAAAAAGTATATAGAATATTACTGTCATTTGCACAAGTATCTAGGGTGTAGCGTATGTGTCATTCTCAACCACAAACAATGCGACAGCGTTCGTTTTATTCCTGATATAGTGGACAAGAATGAAGTGCATGCCAGCTTTGTGCAGACCATTGACTCACTTTCGCTAGAATTTAAAGAAATCAAAATTGTTTCTGAAACAAATGCCTCCGAAGCTAAAGCCATTCATAACAAAGCAAAACAGGACAAAGACGGATTCAGAAAAGTTATAAATTCTAAACTTGATCTTCTAGATGGTGACATCGAAAATGAAATGAAATCAATCTTGAAAGAAGATACCAAGGCTATGGATGATATAAAAGAGATGAGTGACAAACGAATCAAACAGTTAGAATCAGTTTTATCAGACACCGATGATAAACATAAAGTTGGGCAAGCATGTAATGTTTTTATTGCAATTAAGAGAGTAGAGGACGATATAGTTTCCTTTACCGACGATCTGCAGACATTACAACAAAGAAATACGATCAGAAAATATAAATTCAAACCGGATGACCAGCTTCTGGAGTTGATGAGTGGACACCCAATCGGAATGCTATTGCAACCATCAAAATGTAAACAAGAGTGTGTAAGTATATTAACTTAACTACATGCATAAACTACCTTATTTTTAAACTCTATTATTTAACATGCTTTAAATTTTAAAGTACATTTAATTACAAATTTAAGATGCTAATTATACTAGATAGATCCGGTAACAGCGTTTATGATATAAAGTGCTTGAAACTATACTTGTACAAAGTAATACTATTACGGTTCCGAATCGACCTAACGGAACACATACCAGTGGCTAGGACATATTTGATCATAAAAAGTGCTACTACTAAATTTCAAAACTATAATAAATAATAATTATTTTATACTAGCATAAGATTTAGTGACATGTAACTTCATATTGCAATGTTTGATATATATATTAATGTTATAACTAGACGAAATGACAGCTTTTGTCACTGTTTGTACTACAATATAATTTTCATGTTAATAAATGTGTTAATGTATATGACTGATGCCTTTATTGGCCTAGTTGCTTAATAAAGCTAAACTTGATATTCTGTATTCATGTAATGTGAAGTAGTATTTCAACAAAATATACGAATGATTTTAAACTTCACATATGTGTCTTTTTTTAAACTAAACAGACATGTTTTAACATTTATTCAATTATTGTAATGACCTGTGTTTTACTCAGGTTTTCAGATATACATTTAAACACTTAGCTAGTATCAGAATGATTAATAAAACACCAAATAGAATGACTTATTTTAACTGATTCAGTAAAATATTACTTCATCTGTTTGATGAAGATGTAATCGAAATATGTTTTTTTGATAATCCTCTTTTCTATATTTGGATTAAACTATGAAACAGACATGTTGATTAGTCTGATCTTGAGTTAGTCTGTAGTACGGACCCAGCTCTCCCGATTGGGTTCGTTAAATAGAAATGTTTGAAATGCTACAGTGAAGGACGTTGGTTGGTCAGCTGTTTCAACTGAACGTTTGATGACGACGTCACAGTTTAGCAAACGTTCAACTACTATGAATTGTGGGACAGACAGGGAATTCCTTGCTTTTTATAGGTAGTAAATAGACCTGATTCGGGAGATATCAGGTTCTTGGATAGGTTATACCTTGAGTTAAAGTTTCCGCTAACTGTCTAGTTACATTCAGGTACATGATTTTGATAGCTAAGATCTATCAGAAAGTATTAAAACCACACGTACTTGATTCAGGTGTGAGTGAAAGAAAATTTAAGTTTGTTTCTCAATATATAAATATATCTGATTATTTCTAGTAAATGATAGAAGTACCTGTCAAGTGTGAGATTAATGTTTATTGTTTATGCAGGGTGCCGGTGTTTCACCTGAGAATGAACCCACGTATCCTAATATAAGCTGGTCAGTTACGCGCACGGAAACGGATGAGGATTCCTCCGATGAGAAAAAAGGTATAAAATAAATATGAAATCTTATGTGTTATTGCAATTCCATTTATAAATACACGGGGTGTAAGAAGTTAAAACAAGTTTATTTCCATTTTACCAGAAGTTTCAGACCCACAAGGAATAGTTACATATGTATGAATACAACTATGAATACAAATATGGATACAATTATAAAGACAAATATGAATACAAATATGGATACACATATCAATACAAATATGGATACAAATATCAATACAAATGTGATAATACATATTGATACAAATATAAATGCAAATATGGATGCAAATATGGATACAAATACGGATGCAAATATGAATGCAAGTATGAATACAAATATGGATACAAATATTGATGCAAATATGAATGCAAGTATGAATAAAAATATGGATACAAATATGGATACAAATATGGATACAAATATGGATAAAAATATGGATACACATATGGATACAAATATGAATACAAATACTGATACAAATATGAATACAAATATGAATACAAATATGAATACAAATATGCCGTATATGATAAACTTCACATAACATAATGAAATACGATACATAAAGCACTTACTTTTATGACATTATAAACAAGAAGCGTCGCAAAGAGTTTAAAACAGGTATACCTAAATCATTTAGCATATCATGTTGATGTGTAATGAAAAATGACGCTTCAAATGTTGTTGTTTTTGTGGGGTTTAGTTGGGATGGGGACATCACCGATGACAATAAACTAAAAGATAAAGAAGCTGATGAATTTAAGAGGGTATTTTATTAATGATTCTATAAAACTTTATAAGTATTAACTGTTATGTCAGCAACAACAAATCACACCAAAAACCATTCAAATAAGTCTATTCAGTCATACATGCAATAAATACCGTTTTTTTTGTCAATTTGTCTTATATAAATTAAGTAATGTAGGTTCCACCCAAATGGTCAAACTGTGAGACCCAGGGGCATGACATTAACATTTTTTTATAAAGGACCCCATAGTCATCAATAATCTCAGTATTTCCTATAATAATAAGAAGATTTTGATTTTGATTTTGAATTTCACTGTCTTGACCCCGTCCCAAAGATCTCATGGTGTTGGTGACCATAAAATGGACATAGGTATTAACTGTCATATCAGCAACAACAAATCACACCAAAAAAACGTTCACATAAGACTATTCAGACATCAGAAACAACGTTTGTTGTTGTTTAGCAAATGTGGGGACGATGTAATTCACAATTTTGATTCACCCTTAGGTACCAATGTTGCATACAACATTTCATTACAACTGATCTTACAGTTTTTGAGGAGAGTCGAAAATATGGATTGCTTACGGTAGCACTCATTTTTTTTTAGGCCCCACCCCAAGAGCCAAACCGTGAAACCAAGGGACAGCAGTTCACATTTTTTATAAAGAACAATGCAATGCACAATTTTGATTCACCCTTATGTACCAAAGCTGCATACAATATTTCATTACAATTGAGCTGACGGTTTTTGACAAGAAGTCAAAAATGTGAATTGTTTACGAACGAAATTATTTTCTTTCTGTCCCAACCCCATGGCCAAATCATGAGACCCAGGTACATGCAATTCACAATTTTTATAAAGGATCCATATACGTCCATTATTATGCTCACCATTTGTTTCCCAGTACTTTCTTTAGTAAGAAGAAGAGTTAACAATGAATTTAACTGTTTGGCCCTGCCCCAAACCCCAGAGATGGAGGTGTGTGTGTGGGTGTGTGTGTGTGTGTGTGGGGGGGGGGGGGGGGGGGGTGATGAGGACAATGCAATTCACAAATTTGATTCACCCTTTAATTTCATTATGATTAAGCGTACGGTTTTTGAGAAGAAGTCGAAAATGTCAATTGTTTACGGACACACGACGGACGATCACGGACAAATAACGATCGCAAAAGGACCCATTAAGGCAGAGTAAGTATCAGGTGACCAAAAACGTAGCTTTATCAAGACAAATCTACGTCTATTATGTATTCGGGCCAGGTCAATATCAACAAGAAATGTCACTGGTAAATGTCGCATGCCCCCCCCCCCCCCCCCAAATGGTCTGTGAAAATAACAATATATGTTATAATAGGTAGCGATGCATCCATGAATATCAAGAGTAAGGGACTGACGTTCAGACTAGACATGCAATTTCATTTTTTTTACATTAAAGCGTTTCCTTGACCTTTGTATAACCTTGATCTTGACATCTGATGTATCAGTCTGGGTATTTCTACAGGTAAATGCAGGTGACACATCATCATGACATGCTGATCACTTGTGTCAAGCTATTTTAAATTCCCTCCATGTAAGACAAAGTTACAGACAAGACATGAAATATCAAACAAACTGATAGTGTGACCTTGAGGTAAGGTTCTGGGTCTTAACATGATTAACATCAACATCAATATCTTAACGTCATGTTGATCAATTGATAAATTGAGCCAAGTGTTTTTGAATTCTATCCATGTTTAATAAAGTTATAGGATGAACTTTAAATCTCAAACAGACTCACAGTGTTGTCAAACAAAGTTGACCTTTGAAGTGGGAGTCTGGGTATTTAGTGCGACACGTCGTCATGTTATGTTGATCATTTGTAACAGGTATTAAAAAAATCAATATATGCCTTACAAAGTTACACGCGGGACACGACATCTCACACAAACACAAAGTGTTGTCAAACAAGTTTATTGTGACCTTGACCATTAAGATATAAATTGTGGCTCTTACGCGTGACACGTCGTCATGTCATGCTGATGAATTTAGCCAAGTGTTTTTGAAATGCATCCATAGGTGACAAAGTTACAGACACGAAATCTCACACAGACTCAAAGTGTTGCCAAACAAACCCAAAGTGTGACCTTGACTTTTGAGGTACGGGTGCTGGTGTAACTGGCGACACGTTGTTATGTTATGTAGATCACTTGTAACAAGTACTTATAAGATCCATTTATGCATGACAAAATTACAGGCCGGACACAAAATCTCACGCAGACTCAAACTGTTGTCAAACAAACTCAAAGTCTGACCTTTACCTTTAAGGTACGGGTGTAGGTCTAACTGGCGACACGCCGTCATGTGATGTTGATAATTTGTCGCAAGTATTTGTAAAATCCATTTATCATGACAAAGTTACAGGCCAGAAACGACATCTCACACAGACTCAAAGTGTTGTTAAACAAACTTAAAGTGTGACCTTTACCTTTAAGGTACAGATGTGGGTCTTACTGGCGACACGACGTCGTGTTATGATGATCATTTGTAGCAAGTATTTATAAAATCCATTT
Source organism: Panopea generosa (assembly GCA_029582155.1). Lineage (NCBI taxonomy): Eukaryota > Metazoa > Mollusca > Bivalvia > Adapedonta > Hiatellidae > Panopea > Panopea generosa. Next base: position 34,778,814 of record CM055908.1, on the reverse strand, counting down.
ATGCATGACAAAGTTAAAGGCCGGGCACGACATCTCAAACAAACTCAGTGTGACCTTGACCTTTGAGATATGCATGTGGGTTTTGGGCGTGACACGTCGTTATGTCATGCTGATGAATTGAGCCAAGTGTTTTTGAAATGCATCTAATAGGTGACAAAGTTACAGACCGGACACAAAATCTCACACAGACTCAAAATGTTGTCAAACAAACTTAAAGTGTGACCTTTACCTTTGAGGTACGGATGTGGGTCTTACTGGCGACACGACGTCATGTTATGATGATCATTTGTAGCAAGTATTTATAAAATCCATTTATGCATGACAATGTTAAAGGCCGGGCACGACATTACAAACAAACTCAGTGTGACCTTGACCTTTGAGATATGCATGTGGGTTTAAGGCGTGACACATCGTCATGTCATGCTGATGAATTGAGCTAAGTGTTTTTGAAATGCATCTAATAGGTGACAAAGTTACAGATCGGACACGAAATCTCACACAGACTTAAAGTGTTGCCAAACAAACACAAAGTGCGACCTTGACCTTTGAGGTACGGATGTGGGTCTTACTGGCGACACGACGTCATGTTATGTTGATCATTCGTAGTAAGTATTTATAAAATCCATTTATGCATGACAAAGTTAAAGGCCGGGCACGACATCTCAAACAAACTCAAAGTGACCTTGACCTTTGAGATATGCATGTGAGTCTAAGGCGTGACACGCCGTCATGTCATGCTGATGAATTGAGCTAAGTGTTTTTAAATGCATCCATAGGTGACAAAGTTACAGACCGGACACGAAACCTCACACAGACTCAAAGTGTTGTCAAACAAACACAAAGTGTGACCTTGACCTTTGAGGTACTGGTGTAGGTCTTACTCGCGACACGTCGTCATGTTATGTTGAGCATTTGTAACAAGTATTAATTAACAAAATCCATCTATTTATGACACAGTTACAGACCGGACACGAAATACCGGACGGAATGACGGACGGACTGACGCTGCAATTAATATATGCCACCACCAAAATTTTGGTGGAGGCATCAAAATATATCATGGTTTTATTACACTCCTGCACTGTAAATAAGGTAATACACATATTATTATGCAAATTTAAGCCACTTGAGTATAAAATACATTTACACATTACATACTTTACTGGTCATGCTGGGTCAGTTTATCTCCGTCATGACGCATAAACCATACGACATAACTGATGCACTTGAGTATTTATTCAGAGCGTTAAAATATTGTTCTTCTCTTTAAATCCGTTATATATATCGTTATAAGTACGTATTGTAATCAGAGTAAGTGTTACTTTTTAATCTTAAAAATTGTTTTTGAATAAACATTGTATATTTTTATAACATTGCTTAACACATCACCAAATGAATTCAATGGTTTAAACTGTGACCGGTTACTTTTTTGAAATATATACAAATCACATATATGTCATATAGTATTGTGTTTCATGCATCATGCATCCCTCGCACTTGTTCGATATGTCATCAGAATAAATGCATGCAATCCATAGCACCAATAACATGTATTGCAAATCATTTAAAAATGAACAGAACAAGTAAAAGAAATTTGACAGAAAATCAGAATGCCCCATTAAGGAAACCTCTAACAGCTTATGGTGCTCATAAAGTATCATGTAGATTTTTAGCTCGTCTTTTAGAATAGGGGGACTATTGTACTCACCTCGGCGTCTGCGTTGGCGTCGGCCTCTGCGTCTGCGTTGGTTTTTCAGGTTAAAGTTTTTTATTAGGCAAGATATCTCTGCAACCAATTATTCGACATGAATGAAACTTCACATGTGTGTTCGGCACCAAGACAGAAAGCCGATTGCAAGACGTGAGAACATTATATTTTGTAAACATTTAGTAGACTTTTCAATAATTCTGCCATTAGGGTAATTACTTTAAAACAATGGGTGCATCATGTTTTAGATCACTTTTTCATCCGCCCGTAAACATACAAAATGACTTAGGCTTCGTATGCACTCTAACACAGCAGTAATGTAACCATACTATCTTGGACAAGTTCTTGAGTGCCTTACTTGAATGCTTAATTATGACCTGTTATAATACTTTTAAATTCAAAAGTTATGGCTCTTGAAACGTAAAAAAATACGTTTTTTGACGTTTGCACTCGAACATTAGATCTTCATTAAACTTACTTTGTTATGATATACATATTGTCGGAGTTATGGCCCTTGAGTGGTCATCAAATCTTGCGTTTTGTGACGTTGTGTTCACATTAACACACGCAGTTTTAATTATCTTTCATAGTAGTAATATAATCGAGTTATCTCGGATGGTTTCTTGAACTTGCCAATGTGGAATCGTCAATAATACGTTATTCGTGCACTCGAACATCCACATTTGTATTCGATCTTTATTAACTAACACTAACGTTATACAACCACATTGTCTTGGACAATCTCTTGACCTGATCAAATTGGCTAATTATTATCGGAATTATGGACCCCGATATGCGTTATTAGACTGTGTCTTAGGCAGTACTTATACAATCACAACTTACAGGCTAACTCATGTTTGCATCGGACGCTTAAAACTGTAAACAGACAAACATTGAACGTTTATAAAATATGCATACGTCATAGGTATTTTTAAATGTTTATAATTTAACAGAGTAATGTATTGAGCCCTTACAGAATATGTTGACAGGCATGAATGGAACTTTTATTACTTAACACAGGTAAGCAGTGAACGCTTATGACTCAACACAGTCATGTACATAAATGGTTAGGAATGGCCGAGTTCTGAAACTCGAAGAAGAAAGTGTGCATTGAACGCTTATAAACTATGTATAATTATATGGAAGTTTTGAAAGCTAAATAACGTTATTACAATGTTTACAATACGTTTAACTTTAATAAACATATTTTTTATTCAAGATATAAATTTGCATTATTCTGATTCCGTATTTAATTATTCACGACATATGATGTGTATTTTAATTGAAACCAGCATTTTTTTATAACTCTGTAACTTTAGTCTCCGTTTCTTTAATTTAATTTGATTATAAAGTGGCATACAATTCCTCACAAAATACGGTACACTAATACCAAGATTAGCATTTCTTGAATATTACATAATGTTAAATTTAAAAATTTGTATACTGGAAATTTTAGAATCAACTATTGAAACAGAGGTTAATCAATGCCCCGTAGGATATACAGCTAACCGCATCACGGATCAAAAAAGCAATCCGCATGAGGACGTGTCTAATATATCAGAAGTAAATACAATCACTAGTCAGGTCAGTAAAAGTTTAAGGATATGATACCTTAACCAAAAACCAAAGTCTTACTATGCCGTGTTTTATATATCATTTCATGAATTTTTATTTTGAGTTAAAACAAATAGCGCTGATACAAAAATAAAATGTGATTTTACATATTACCACCATGACGCGATTTGATTTTACAAATTAATGCTATATGATCGGTTATGTTTATATATAGAAGATGTATACGTGACATTATGTTATCAAAATAATATTAACTTTTAAATAGGTTGAAGGTCCGACAGATGATGCTAGTGAAATAACCGAGAGTCAGACGAAGGATATACAGGAACGTCAGTTATCAAATGGAAATATTGAAGATAACCCAACAGAGTGTGGCCGTGAGGAAAAATCTGACACCACGTTAGGGAAGATCACTGATACAGAAGAAACCAAACTGACTGATGGGAGTAATGTGACAGATTGTGCAAACGATGAAAGCGCTAGTGCTGGAGAACTGAATACAGGTACATGTACATTGTATACAGATACTGTATCATGCATATTCAAAATACACATTTACAGATCTAAACTTTCTACTAAAGATGACGCCTAATTTTGAATTTCATTATTTAAAAGACTCTGTTTTAGCTATGATTTACATTTAAGCATGTCTTCCACGGTTTGTTTTGTACTTGCGCATTCATCCTCCATCTGAGCTGATTATTACCAAACTTCGACATATATCATACAAATTTAATACAGATCGATTTGATAGTTTGTGATTATAAGTAATGATAACGACAATAAAACGGTAACTATCCTTACTTGTCAGGATTGCGAGGATACCCTAACTAAAGTACGAACATTAATTTATATTTACAACATGCCGAGCCCTAGTCTCAAATATGAAATGGGAATTTAGTATTAGAATAGTACAAATAGTTATGTCGAATGTTTAAAGAGCGGGCATCAGCTTGTTACTTACACGAGTCTTGCCATAGGATTTACAGATGTACTCTAAAACATCTTTATCAATTGTTAGTCATTGCTTTTAGTATTCTCATTAGCAAACGTTGCCAATTTCAATTATTGTATTATTATACTGATATATTTTATAGTGCAGAAATCATTATTCTAATGACCTACAGTTATTATTCATAGATATATGGAGTCAGATAAATATGCATTTCAACTATTCTAATTCATCAGAACACAGCAAGTTGGAAACACGCGCGAAGGCAGCAACAGCGAAAGATACCAGTTCGTTAACGGAAAATATACATAAATCTGCGACTAAGAGTGAATACAAAGATGGATCATTATTATTACAAGGGTGGGACATAGTGGATACTAATGAATTAGGACCTGACAATGTAAGTTCTTTAGAAAGAAACCGTTTTTGCATTCATTCTTTAGACACGGACAGATAAACACGGCCATTACTCGCAATTTCTGTAATTGGTGAAATAGTAGTCTATTCCAGAACCTGATATCTCCCGAATCAGGTGTATTAACCTCTAATGAAAAACCGGGGAATTTGATTGCTGTTTCACTATTTATAGCATTTAAACGCTTCCTAAACTGTGAAGTCATCTAAACTTTCAGTTGAAGAAACTAACCAGTCAACGTGCTCAAGTGAGGCTTTCCCTAACATTGCTATTTAACGGACCAAATCAGGAGAGCTGGGTCCGTTCTACAGACTAGGTGCATTATATGAATATTTCAATATTATATATTACAACAGCAATATATAAGCTCCATTCTGCATAGACAAAACTATTCCTTTACTCTTCTTTGTTCAATATTCCTGCTAATAAAACACTAACAACTGACATTGACCGTTTAAGTACACAACTCTGGATCTTGTATCATTGTACAAATGTTTTAATCAATGAGACAAAGAGGGGCAAAATTATACTTAATATGAAAGGAGTATATTAACGATCAGAGTCACGCTTGTAATTGTTCACATATGTAAAAGTGAACCAAGAATTATCCAATTAGAGAGTTAGTTTTAAAGCTGACAGCTGGAGGCTCTGTTGGTTAGCAAGTTTGTGGTGCACATGGTCCAGTGGTAGAGCATTGTATCCAGGATAGGAGGGCCTGGGTTCAACCACGCCACGGCTATGGGTGCTACATAGTGCGCAAATCACTTACTCAGCATGCGTTTAGTTTTGGTTTTAGATGTACTCATCTACTAAGGAAGACTTCGATAGTTATTTACCTAAATTGTAGGAACTTTTTACAGTCGATGTAAAATTAATAAGTTTAAAACAATATTTTACACGTTATGTTCCATAATTATATACTTCTAGAACCCTTAAACTAGATGTGGAGCATATGTGGATGGTGGGCTCGAACCACTATCAAAACTATGTGACGTGTCCTTAAAGCGTTTGTGCACAAAAATGTACACTTTATCAAAGTCATATGGATACTTTGCAATAAGATCACAAAATTATCCCAGCAGTTAGTATAATAAATTAGCATCAGAAAAATATATTATAGCATATTTGAATTTTACCAAGTTTCTCAAGTTATATTATACATCAATATAAATACATGAGTATTTCCTTATTTCAACTGTATTATCTTCTTGCCACATCTTAATAGGTACACCCTAAAATATATGGCACCTCAGAGCTTGTAAGTCCATCAACAACGAGTGAATGCAATACTAATTTATCAAATGAAATACCTGAGGAAAAACGCATGTTAAATGGAACCGGTGCAGAACGTGAACGTAAGCATGACAACCCGGTTCACGTCAAAGGAACAACTGAAACTGAACCTTGTCTAACGATGTGTAATACTACAAAAGAACATGACACAAAAGACGTTGAGTTATCAGAAGATGGAAACGTTATTCACTGTAAAACGAACCAAGGTATACAAGGTATCTCATGTTTAACAACTCAATGTTCAAACAACTCAAGCCTCTCCGATAGAGCTGCAAATTTGCTTTTTTCCATATATTATTAACATCTGGTTTATTCTTTTATATAAATGGCTTAGTTTAATTTAAAACAATAAACACTCCATGTTTATGCTATACCACAAAACGCGTAAGGTAGCCGTATCGAAGCCAATGAGATGACTTAACCGTAAAACGAATATAATTAGAAATTTCCAACAAATATATGTGATTAAATTTAGAACGAAGTAAATGGTTAATTCTTGAAGGGGGACTTACTTCATAAATAACATAGTAAGTAGCAACTGAAACTATGTAATTGTACTTATTATTTCAGAAGCTAACGTATTAAAAGATACATTGCAACAAACACAAACACATGTTGAACATGTGTCCGCTTATGTAGTGGCAGAGTCCAACACTGGACAGGTAAGTATTTTTTTCAATAAAGTATCGAAACAAATTTTTAACTCCTTTTAATTTATAAATAAGACGTATTGTATCTTTTAAAAATGACATTGTTTTATTACCTTCCAAAAAATCACTCTTTTTGCTATGTCATTGTCGAAAAAGCGTATCAATGTAACTTAACGTAACTATTGACATGTAAAGCAGATCAAAGGCCTTACACTGTTTTTTATAGTGGCCAGATCCGGCAGATAGTCCTGATATATCACCAAAGTTAGAATATGGAGGAAATACAAAGGTCACGTCAGGTGCGTCCTTGACAAAAGATAAGACTATTGAAACAACTGACACATCTGATGAAAATGATGCAGAAACCCGACAAAACCATCACAGCCAAGACGAAGCCAGTGAAACAACTGACACACCTAATGAAAATGATGCAGAAACCCGGCAAAACCATCAAATCCAAGACGAAGCCAGTGAAACAACTGACAAACCTGATGAAAATGATGCAGAAATCCAAGGAAACCATCAGAGCCAAGACGATGCCAATGAAAGAACTGGCACACCTGATAAAAATGAAGCAGAAACCCGAAAAAAACATCAGAGCCAATACGATGCCAATAAAACGACTGACACACCTGATGAAAATGAAGCAGAAACCCAGCAACACCATCAGAACCAAGACAATGCCAACGAAACAATTGGCACAATTAATGAAAATGATGCAGAAACCCGACAAAACCATCAATTCAAAGACGAAGCCAGTGAAACAACTGACAAACCTGATGAAAATGATGCAGAAACCCGAAAACACCATCAGAGACAAAACGATGCCAACGAAATAACTGGCACACCTAATGAAAATGAAGCAGAAACCCGACAAAACCACCAGAGCCAATACGATGCCAATAAAACAACTGACAAACCTGATGAAAATGAAGCAGAAACCCGACAACACCGTCAGAGCCAAGACGAAGCCAACGAAACAACTGGCACACTAGATGAAAATGATGCAGAAACCCGACAAAACCATCAGAGCCAATTCGATGTCAATAAAACAACTGACAAACCTGATGAAAATGAAGCAGAAACCCGACAACACCATCAGAGCCAAGACGATGCCAATAAAACAACTGACAAACTTGATGAAAACGATGCAGAAACCCCACAAAACCATCACAGCCAAGACGATGTCAATAAAACAACTGACACACTTGACGAAAAGGATGCAGAAACGCGACAGAAACATCAGAGCCAAGACGATGCTAATGGAATATCTGCTACTTCATCTGGTGAATTTAAGAAAAGCACTTCAGATGTCAGAAGTGTAAGCAATAACGGATCACAAAACAAAGGACACTGTAACACTGTAGGAAAACATACAGGTATCGGTATAAACTATTTAATCCAGCTTAAAATATAATTACTTTTTCAATTATGCTTATGAAATGTAAAATATGTATTGGATTCATATCTTAGACTAGACAAGAATTATATAAATATATTAAACTTTTTATATGTTTCAAGTGTTAAACTATTTATGCGGGTCAATGTTACTCTAATGACGACTCCTTTATTCTTTAAACAGTATGTAATTGTATTGAAAATAAACGCAAATATTATTCATTAAATGTGAGCCTTTTGAACACTCGAATGAGCATACAAAAGTGAAACACAACCGGAGAATATAATTATTTCAAGTGGTACTAGCTTATTAACGGAACATAACATTACAGAAACTGATGAACTTAACACTGAGCCAGAGATAGCAACAGCAAAAGTGAACGTTTCTGCTAAGATAGGCGCACAACCAAACAATTGTAATGTGAGTATTCGCAATACTATTTTATACTTGAAGTATTTTACCATCTGTCACTCAGCCCGGTTTTTAGTTTTCCTGATAAACTGTTGATACTACGATACCGAATGTAATGAATGAATATACCTTTGTTTATGTAAATGTAAGTGACATCATTAGTACATAACAATTCACATTATGTTTGAATAATAAGCGTCACTTTTATGCAATCTAGGGCTTACCACTCTTTCCGTCGATCCTGGATGATTAACCAGGACTCGAGCACACCTATCTCAGCAAGTAACAATAATAACTTTCTACCTCCATCAGCTGTGAGAGACGAATGACAATGAGAGGCAATGAAGTATATCGATCTTCACGGAGACAGTGGCCAGGAGAGGATTCGAACTAACGATCCCTTGGTTGATAGACAGTCGCGTGACCGACTGAGCTAATCGGGCCCGACTAAATCTACATGTATAAGCAATAAACAACAAACACAAGTTAATATTTTCTTTCACCTTTTTTAAAACTGATCCTGCTAAAAAGGTTAAAGCATGTTTGTCTTTCTGATGAAAAGTAAGACATTACTTTCTACAAAATTGTACATTTACTTTTTGAAGTACATTTTTTTAAACTGAAAGGATGAACATAAAGGTACATCATAGATTCATATACATGATATAGAATGAATATAATTTATTTTATTAATGCTCGCTTTGCATATATTTTGAGGTTAATTTGCACGTATGTTATATATGTTTGAACATTATTATATTGATAATATATCTACAGAGGTGTTTAAGATTACATAGAAAAGTATAATACGGAATTTGAACAAATAAATCAGTAAATGAAAGGTACGAACAATACAAAATCAAATTACGACATGAGACGTGATCAAAAATAACAGTAAATATAATTACATTATATTTGAGTAGTTTAAATTACAGACGAACGCATGTAACGACCTCAGAGGCAATCAACGACCGACAAACAATATCATTATTTCCGATGCTTCCTCATCTGCAAACACAACTGAATACACACCTGATATAGAACAACTATTGAACACACGCGAAAGCACAGAGCAGAAAGAACATGGCAGCGCCGATACTGGTACAACCTCTGACAACGACCTAAACAAGAGTAGCAAAGAGCTTAAAACAGGTAAACCTCAATCGATTATAATATGAAGTTGATGTGTAAAGAAATATAACGCTTCAAATGTTGCTTTTTTCTGGGCTAGGGGTTGAGTGTGGTGGTGGAGACGTCAACAATGACAATTAGCTGAAACGATAAAGAATCGTTTGAATCATTTAAGAGGGAATTGTATTTATGAATCTGTCAACATGGTCATCATTTTAAGCAGAAATCTTTACAAAAATGTTCTAAAACTGTAAATATCGCTTGTGGTAGTTTAATAATGTGGCTTTGAATTTCATCGGGTGTTTCTTTATCCTTAAAGTATACCTGGCATTTGGGACATTTATAATTAATATTAACAAATATAACAAAGTTCTTACTGAGACTTTGGAACAACCATTGTATGAAACATTTGTTTTGCCTAATGTTGACTTATCAGAAACTATATCGTGGTTATGAGATGACCCTCTTCTTTTGCATGAATCTCGAATCTTGCCTCGTTCATTACGATAGTAAAAATGCTTTTCTTTAACAGATTTATCAATCCTGTTGCATTTCATGTTAGTTTTGCGCCAATGAACCATAGAGTAACAACATATAAAATGTTCTGTTTTAAAAGGAGCCTTCTTTTTATTCGACTTGCTTAAAGTGTTTGTAAAATTTATGTTATTAATTTGTTTCATTTCAGCCGTTACTTCTAAAAAACATACAAAAGCATTTACTGGATCCACACAAACTGACACGTCTAACCAAACGCAGCAAATAAGCACATCACAAACAGTTGTGTCTCTTGGACCAGAAGTTGCACCAAACGGTTATCAGGTTAGTATTTCTTTAGTAAGCAGTTAAATACCACACTATAAAATGTAAACCCCCAAAAAGTGTCGAAAACCAGCCTGATGAAATATATCGTGAGGAAATTATTATAAAACGTCAATTCGATGTTAAATAGGACATTAGCCATTTAAGAAGAAGTCTGTATAGTGATTTGCTTTTTAAGCCTGTTAAACGTTATACAAATTCATTTAATGTAATGCCGTAAAATATGTATTCATTTGTCTTGCTTTCCAATAGGGACATATTGTTTGTTCATGAACCACGTCAGTCCGTCCATTCCTCTCTATGTTTCAAAATGGAATCTAGTCCATTGGATGTTAATGGAACCGTATCATAGGAAACATCAATATTAAGTCTCCCAGCTCAATACATTAAAATGCTTTCTCATCTATAAGAAAAGCATGTCAATATCAAATGGAGTATGAACCATCGCGTTTCTTACGTTTTAATTCGCAATATATATCTCAGAGGAATTCAACTGACGAAAACACACTGGACAAATGCGAAACAGACGAACAATTTGCATTGAAAGATGACGACATTGATGAAGAAATGGACGCACGCAATGCAAAGCAATTAACGATGAAAAGAAAAAATGACATGGAAACCCCCAAAAGCAAACGTCAATGTGGCTATAACGAACAAGAATATAAAACACCAGTCGACAATAACATAAACGGTATTGATCATATTTATTAGCATAAAAGAATTGTTACAAATACTAGTATAAAACAAAATAAGATATTTAGAGGATCTTACATGAGAGCCCATGTACTAATGCGTTTATTAAAAGAGTCAGCAAATATATATTATGCGAGGCTTTGTCGGGCATTATATCATTTTTCCCAACGAGTTTAATAACTTCAATAATAAATGTGCACGAATGTAAGATTCATTTTATCACATAAGTAATAGAAAATGGTACATTTACCATTAATTAAACAGATCACTTCTATGAGGATATAGTTTCCGTTGATCGATGTATGAAGTAATGTGTAAAAAACGTGATTTTACTAAGACATATCTACGTCATTTATATATTCGGGCAAGTACTTCGGTATTTTACGTACGAGAGCCGAGTAGTACGGAAAACGCAAAGTGAGGATTCGGATGTGCTATCAGACTAGTTGAATATAAAAAAATATGTCATGGGTTTATTTCACTCTTGCACAGTAAATATTGTGATAAACATGTATTATGCAGATTTAAGCTACATGAGTATACTAGGTCTTGCTGAGCCAGTTCGTCTCCGTCATTAGTAACACACACACCACACGATACAACTAGTGGTGTACTGGAGTATTAATTTAGATTGTTTACATATTATTTTTATCTTTACATCCGGTATATATATATCGTAATTAATACGTATTTTTATTAGTTTAAGATTGTTTCGTTTAGTGGCACTGTATGGTCTTTAAACATGTTTTCGAATAAAAATTGTATATTTTCAATGACAATGCTTTCGATTAAACAAAAACACACCAGCAAATGAGTTCAATGGCTTAAATTGTGACCTGTTATGTTTTTGCAATATATCAAAATCACGTATGTTTCATATAATAGTGTTATGCATCCTGCATCCTGCATCATGTATCCCTTGCAAGTCGCACTGCAATCCACAGCACCAATAACATGTATTGCAAATTATTTAAAAATTAATAGAACAAATAAATATAAATTTGACAGAAAAAACATAATTTCCCATTAAGGAAATCTCTAACAGCCAGAAATATTTAAAAACAACAAAACGGAACACTACACTTCTAAATGTACATTGTTTATGACGAAGTTGGCTCCTGCCAGTTTAATACAATTGTCGTCTTACACTTATATAAAACTATATATTTATCACGCTTTACCAATGTACATGTACCATTATTATAATGTAAAAAATTGAATTATTATATACTGAATGGAACAGCTGACATTTCAAGCACCTGACATTTTATGCATTTTCTTAAATATCACCTAAGCAATTCCCTTGAAATTTGGACTTGAATAAGAAGAACATTTAGGTTATGTAAATTCCATACAAAATTGTTTGCTAATGTCGTCTACGAATGTTATGTATGCAACTCAATATTCTGACGAAGATATTAAAAATATAAAAGTGGCGGGTTAGCTATTCCGTTCAGTATCTATTGTCCAATAGTTAATATTGGCTAAACATTTAACAACAAGCCAGAGTAAATTGATATAAATATATATATATATAGATTTTAAATATTATCATTAATGTACCTGCAATGGTTTAAGGCTAAAGAGGAAAAACATGAAGATGTTCAAACAAAGAAGACTACAAAAAAAGTTGCTACCACTGCTGATGGTAAGGACATTGATGGTGAGAAAAAAAAAAGGAATTAGCAGAATAATTATAAAGATATCCGTTATTTTTCTTATTAACCTCAAGAACCAGTGCTAGGATTACCATTAATCTGAAATGGCAGATAACATATAGACAGATACATCACCATATATGTATATACATAACCAAACTAATGAGAGACATTTACTTAAAGTAAATGTTTCCGAACCTTAGTTACACATAGTTAATGCAAAATGTTGTAAAATTGCCCATTTATCGTAACTCAATAATAAATAAATGTATACAAATGTGCCTATTATCCTCATAAGAATTAATACATAAATAATTGAATTATGATTCGGAATTTTAATTACATGACATTGTATTATTATGTTGTTTGTTAGTTATTACCAAAAATGATCCAGGAGACGAAATACAAAACAAAACGAAGACACAAACGAAGGAGAACGACCCTGTAGCAAGCAGAACTACTACAGAAACTACTTCAAACAGGACTCAAGATCACACACAAACAAACAACAACGCAACAGCGTTTCAATCGTCCAGACGAGCAGCACAGACAAACCAGACTTTGTATACTGAAGCTTCCGGGTCAGAAGCGCAATCAGCGACTAGACAGGTGTATAGCTTACATAATTGTTTATTATCTGCACTTCCTTATTTGTTAACGATCAATAGTAGTATGATGAAAATGCAGTCTTGTGTCATTGTTTAAGAAGTTGGTAATCATTGCTTTTACTTACCACAACGTTTGTGTAGGAGTAGCATACCTTTGCCTAAGAAAAACTGTAACATTACGTACAACTGCAACATTTGTTCAATCACTTTATAAGTATCAACTTATTGAGACAAGTATATTACTTTGAAAGATAATCTGTTATAACATATCTGTTATATGAAGATAATGTAGATATGTGCACGTGTGTAATGAAATATAATTTATAAAAGAGGGAATGGTTCATCTACGAAACACATTTTAAAAGCACTAAATCGACAGATAATGAATAAACATAGGTAACCAGTAGTGTACTGTCAACTTACGTTTTCCTTTTGCATATCTACTATTGTGAATACATTATTAATTCAATATTCATTTTACTAATTATACATTTCTAAGGTTACACCTAGAATGTCTTCCAATAGACAAGGTGTTCAGTGTCAACAGCCTGCTGCTGAGACCGATAGAAGACCGATTGAAAGACGTGAGAACATTATATTTTGTAATCATATAGTAGACTTTAGATTTATGAATCTGCAGTTAGGGTAATAACTTAAAAACAATAAGAGCCACATGTTATTAGAACACTCTGTCATCCGCCCGTAAACATGCACACTTAGACTGTGTTTGCACTCTAAACACCCGCGTTTCCTTATTGGCTCTTCTCCATATTTACATAGCAGTTTTGTAATCATAATATTTGGGACAAGTTCTTGATTGTCCAACTTGAATAATTAATTATGGCCTGTTATTGCATTTTAAATCCAAAAGTTATGGCTCTTGAAACGTAAAACATACGTCATTTGAAGTTTGCACTCGAGCACCAACACTTTACATTAGATCCTCACCAAACTTACCCAGTAGATATTTAATTTTAATATCTAGTATAAATTCTTGAAAGCTGTGAAATCGAATCCTTAAATGCAAAGTTCTGGCCTTTGCCTCGAAAAAATGATGTTATATGGCCTTTTATGTGCTCTTACACGCGCATTTTCATTTGATCTCCACCAAACTTAGACAATAATCCTATAATCATAACATCATATGGCCCTTGAGTGGTCACCAACTCTTGCGTTTTGTGACGTTGTGTACACATTAGCACACGCAATTTTAATTATCTTTCTCTTAACATGCACTGATGTAATATATCTAAATTATCTCGGATGTGTTCTTGAACTTGCCAAAATCGGATAAATGTTGTAGGAGTTATGGCCACTATATCGTGAAGAATGCGTTATTTAACATCCACATTTGTGTTCGTTCATTAAACTGACACTTACGTTATACAACCACATTATCTCGGACAATCTCTTGAACTGATCGAATTGGCTAATCATTGTCGGATTTATGGCCCGTGAAATGTCAATATTTGCATTTTTCGACTATGTCTTTACTCTGACACACGCAGTTTTTTAATTGTCTCTAAACTTAGACAATACTTATATAAACATAATGTCATGCAAGGATTTCTAGACATTGAAATCTGGTACTCGTTATTGGTCTTCATCTTGCGTCGTAGTTATATAAGCAAAACATTTCGAACTTTGACATAGTATGTGCACAACAGATTCCGTTGTTTTTGATGGATATTCATTAAATTCAAATTGTAATTATATAAATTAAACATAGATTCTCGAAAAGGTAATTAAACTAGCAATATCTGATATTTAATGTCGGGAGTTATGACCCTTGAATCTTCAAAAATTGTGTGCACTCCAGCAAATGCAGTTGCGTTTTGGTCAGCATAAACTTACAAGTTATTCTCAATTACATTATCAGAAAATATCGACAAATAGTTTTAACTTAATATTATGCTTGTAAAAGTATTTAAAAATCGGTCATTCTGAGTTAGAATGTTGGGTGTGATTAATTTGAACCATATATTATGTGCTATGGTTCTTGCATTATCACAATTTTTCTTATTTGATATTTTCTCATGCCACTGGTAAGCGATTTACAGCCAACCTGACCGTCTTGTTTATATTCAAAATAGTCAAAATATAAAATGTTATCCAAGTTCCATTTTATTTTTTCTCTTTACGTGTTGTCACAAAAAAAGTCATGCTAAATCAAATATATGCTATTTGGAATAAGTGAAATATTAAGCTAAATTATATATTATATAAAGTGCATTTATTAGTATTACCATTTTGGCATTTTTGGTACGTTCAGATACAAACATTGTACACTTTAATTATTGTACAGATAGATACGCAGTGTCGATAGTCCATATCATTTTGTATCAGATACAACACAACTGGATCAAAATTGAACACAAACACAAGAGCATTCTGCACGAGATTTCATAATGTTCTTCGCGTCTGCAGTCGAATGTCAAATTCGGAAGTCCCCGACCGCTGTCGCGTTGAACATTTTGAAATCTCGTACCGGATTTTGAAAATTATTCCAACAGAAGTAATTATAGGTGATAAACTCATACTTGTTTTTTTCGAAAATAAATCAGGGGGTTAAGGCTATTTCTGATTTATGGAATATTGGCTTTTTCTACAGAAAGTTCAAGAGAATCTGAAACAATTACGGATCATACAGAAGAGACTATTGAACTGGAACACATATGGGAATCACTGTTTGATCATTTTGAAATTCAGAAGTCACTGCAAAATAGATTTTCTGTACAAATGAATTGTAGAGTAACGCAAACCCACTTTAGATGCGTTGTCAGTGGAAAGGCGAAGGAAGTATCAGTTGCTATTGGTGCCTTCAGAGGAGAATTCATGAACAAGCGTGTTTGCAAAGCTGTTAGTTTAAAACATTATGTCCCAGTAGTGGTGTTCAGCAAAACGGACATTTTGAAACACTTAAATAAACAGATTAAAGAATGCTTTCTTGATCTTTCAAAAAGTCAAGAAAGGGAATTATTACTGTACACATTCGACCATCGGTATTTAAAAAATGCTGAGGATACGATTCGACGACTTGTTACTGAACAGCGGGTGTACGTTGATAAATTATTGATAGACAGTGAAGATTTATACCATATTGCAACCGAAAACGGAGTACTTCTTATAAAGGATATAAACAATACTTCAATAACAGTAACTGGTCTAAGAGAAAGTGTGCATCATGCGGTAAAGGAGATAACTGCCAAATTTAGGCAAGCTGACACTTTGCCAGAATGTGAAAGAATCATCACCATATCTATTCCGGTAGAAAACCGAAATACAAAGTGACAGTGTATTTCTCAACCGCTTACATGCACAAGGTGAGGTAGAAATATCTCTAATTGAATTCCAGGATATACAGGGCTTTAAAATAAAGGGAAACGCTGAACAAGTATCAACATGTGAAACAGATATAAAAGAGTACGTTGGAAAAGTAAGATCTTCAATCATTAAATGTGTGGACAATCGGATTGAAATGTATGTTCGAAGTAAAGAAGGTCACATAGCTATTGATGCCGTTGCAAAAGATCAAAGAGTGTTGATTCACCGCCAAACCAAACTTGAGGGGCAAGATCAAAAGAAAGGTAAAACATGCATGTTTAATAGAACAATTTAACGCCAAATTTTAAAATAGTTTAGTATTTAGTTTTTTACCAATGGAATAATTGGCCAATCAAAATCTCTATGGACATTGTATCTAGAACAAATTAGAAAGAAAATCTAGACTGAATAGTTTAATAATTGATGGACACTGCAATTAAACACGAATAGGAAAACAACGCAAACATAGTTCATATTTATCAATTGATTTGCCACAATGATAAAAAAGATATTAGAGAAAAACAAAAGCTTTAATAAAATAATACATCTTATGTATAAAATGACATTTACAGATTCGATTCTATAGGAAAATTGGCTTTGAAATCGCTAAGTACAGTATTTACAGAATGGCTTTGGACTCGCTATTTATTAACACTCAATTAAGTTATTTAATTAGGATACGGGGCAATACTAGTTCAATACAATTATTTCAGAAACGGCGTTTGATCGTTTGGATAATGAAATTTTAAGCGTCATTGTGGAAGAAGGTGCTTTAAACAATATGAAGGTGAGTTGACTTGTCTGGAATGTATTATTTTATTGCCACATTAAATATTGAATACTTTGAAATATATAATTCTATAGCTTGTCTATGTGATTGGATTATTGTATATAAAGTGTCAGAATTATTGTGCGAACAAATTGTGTAAGGCAAAGAAATAAAAACAAACACACATACCTAATACTATGAAATTTATGATTTTATAGCTTGTCTATGTGATTGAATTATTGTATATAAAGTGTCGAAATTATTGTGCGTACAAATTGTGTAAGGCAAAGAGATAAAAACAAAAACACAAATATTATGATGAAATTTAGGATAACATATCTCTAAAGATTAAACCTTAACCGTTGATATATTCATGTAATTAAATACCTGTGTACTATTTGAAGGCGGACGCTATTGTAAACACAACTTCTCAAAACTTGGATTTAAAGAACGGTGCTGTTTCGTCTGCTATCTTAAAGTCAGCTGGTACAGAGATACAAAAGGAATGTTATCAGAAATATCCAAGAGGCATAAATTTTGGAGAAATTGCTAAAACAGGCGGACACAGGCTAAAGTGCAGATATGTATTTCATGGCTCCATACCAGCTTATGCTGCTAGATCTGAGGAGATGAAAAGTATACAGGTATACCTATATCTTAAAGTTACATACATGTAATCATTTTAAAATGGCATTTGTGATAGCGCGTGCATAATACACTGCAATTTAAAGACCAGTCCTTGCCATTCGATGTTATTTGTTTTGCTTTTAGCGTCGCTTTCAACATTTATTCAGTTATATCGCGACGGTGTCTACATGAGACAGTATCCTAAGTGCTGGCACAGTGGAGTACATGCCCAGTCAAATTCTACAGACACCGGACCCACCTGACCCAGAACTGTTCTCCTTATGCTGTGCGCCAAACAAAAACGTTTCTAGTGTCATTTTCAAGTATTTGGTATGACCTGACTGGGAATCGAACCTACGGCCTTCCGCAGTTCTACTACTAGATAATTTAAAATAATCATTATTCTTCTTACTTAGTTTAAAAAGCCGACAGTGTATTAACATTTTTGTAATCACTGCAAATGCAGTATTCTTTCTTTCATTCATATCTTAAAATTCAATAATCTTATTTGTTTTTGTCAGAACTTACGATTTTTCGTAAACAACTGTCTGTGTGAAGCAACGACTCTAAACCTAGCCACAATAGCTTTTCCTGCAATTGGAACTGGTAATCTAGGATATCCGGTACATACCGTTGCAGAAGAGATGTTCAACTGCGTGAAGCGATTTCAGCAGAATTACAAACAAACCTCACTGAAACGGATTTATTTTGTAATATACCCTACCGACCATACAACAATCGAGGTTAGTATTGAAGTTATAAAATATCATATCAAATTTTAAATGTACTTTTGTGCTTTATTTATAGGAGTTAAACCAGTGATAATGACGAATAACCCTCGAACATGTAAACCTAAACAAACTTGGATATTAGCAAGCACTTCTGGTCTCATTACACAGTTACCCACACTTTTTTGTCACGGTAGCACGATTCTTGCTCTTAAAAAAGTCCTATGCTATTTAGTTTTAAACATTTTTAACATGGTTCATAGGGGTATGTTTTCTTGCTGCAGATAAGATTAACTCTGGCTGGCATACATGTAGCATATACTGCAATAAAACATCACTGGTGTTAACAATGTTGCTTTTATAGGATATAACAGATGCATGTTTTTGTGAGCATCTGAGAACTTCTTTTCTTTTAGGTCTCATGGTGTCGCTGCAATGTATTTAACATACCAGTTATTGTGAATTTATATATGCGGGTACATTCCTGCTATAGAAAACATAGTTGAAATAATATTCTTTGTGGAAATATTTTACCGTGCAAATCCTAGACCTTATTTTATAAATAACAAAGAACACAATCAACTGTGTAGAGAGACCTGATTCGTTAATTAAAGTTTTTAAATAAGATTCAGCATGCTTATGTATCATCTAATATCATTTATGTTGAATACATCGGCTTTTATGTTTCAGGCATTTCGAAAGAAGGAAAAACAGGGTAGGTATATGAACACTTTTCACATTACTGGTAGGAGTATGGCAGACAGTCGATTAACTCTGTTACTACCAGACTTCCGTAAATAATACAAGATAAAGCAACACAAAGAAATCGTGCATTTCGAGACTATTCAAATACCAATGGACATGTGAAATAAATATTTAACCCAGAATTTTATTCGTTGTCCAATGCTAAAAAGGAAATCGAAAACAAACGTACATTGAACAAAATCAATCGAGAACAAACTTACACTTAAATTTTAAAGAATATCTCGAATAACATGTGTAACATGGTAAGATGCGTTTGTTGGTTCGATCCCAATGTAAAAGGAAGCATGTGGCCGGTTGGATCTGTGGTTAAGATGCCATGCAAAGAAGGGAAACACGTAACAGCTAAGTGTGACAGAGGCAAATTACTTAAGTTTGTTAAATCAAATACACATAAATAACGTTCGCCTTAAGATTTGAATGGTATCCAGCTAATTCATGACAATGCCTCATCTCACAAAGAAACATTATAGAGATTTTTCTTTAAAAAGAAAGAAATAGTACAGTTTGAGCACCCACATAATTCATTCGAACTAAATCCCTTTCACGTTTTACGTTATGCTTCTAGAAAATCTCTAAACGGTATAATAAACGGAGACTTTCTTGTGGCATTACTTAATAGGTATCTCCATTTATGTTAATAGAACATATTTTAAAAGAACAGTGTAACAATATATATACAGTCGAAAGGTTTAAAAAGTCCATCATATTCTATCGACATGATTGAATGATGTTAAAGATATATCAATTTGTATCTTTAATTAATTACGTCTTTTAAACTTTTTAACACTCATTAGTTTTTAACGTTGTTAACAATTTTATTAACGTGAAAATTATATAGCAAAACACATCTTTTATGGCATGCTCATGTAAATACAAATGTTGATTTGCTGCATGAATTAGAATGAAACCGATTGGCACATTAATATTTGTTCCTTTTACCCAAAAGACTGTAGACAAAATGCTCAAGCCCCAAGTGTAGTATTGTCAAACAACACATCGGAGACGGCAACATTAGAATTACAGATTCATGGACATGATACAAACGTCAAGTTTGCCGAAACAGATATACAACAGAAGTTTAAATATGGCGTACCAAAGGTAATATTTTTCATATACATTCAAACCTGTCTTAAGCAGCCATGAAATGAGGGAATGAGTGGAGTACAAACCCGTCTCTCGTGGTCATATTCAATAAAAATAAGTCTGTGATGAAAAGTTATTATGAAAACACTCAAGTGATATGAAAAGGCAACACAGGAAGAGATATGAAAATACAACACAGGAAGAGATATGAAAATGCAACCTAATACGTAAGCATGAGTGTAATATATATCCATATCCGAAGTAATAATTGTCTGCATTGTTGTTACTGGTTGTTTCCTTAAGATGTTACTTAATAATTTGGTACCTCCTTCATTGGTGTCACTTTTATCATGTTCAAGCAAGTACCCTCTAAACTGTTGCGTTTTCATATCTCTTCCTGTGTTACGTTTTCATGTCTCTTCCTGTGTTGCCTTTTCAAATCTCTTGAGTGTATAACTTAATTATCATGCAATGAATGATATATATACTATTCCCTGATGGATGACCTGCATGTATGAAACGTCCAGAGAAAAACATATTTTATAATCGCTACAGGAACATCTGAGGTGAAATCGTGGGTTACAGTTTCGCATCAAGGTGAGAAACAAGAGAAAATCCAAGATGGTCGCCAAAATGAGGAAACATTATGTATTTGCTTATTGTAACATGTCTAAATATATTTTTAACAACTAAATAGTTAACACAGCCACTCTTTCCATGGATCCTTGAATGGTAACGAGTTCTCGAGCAAATTTATCTCCGCAAGTAACTGATAGCTTTCTTCTCACTTGAATCAGTGGTGGGATAAGAATTACAATGAGATGCAGTGACATAGATCGATCATCATGTAAAGCGGGGATTCTAATTGGAAAATGTAGGCGAGCAGGGATTCAAATTCACGACCCCTGGATTGATAATTAGATACGGTACCGACTGAACTAATCGGGACCGGAGGTATTTATATTATAGTGTTCACGAAACAGTACCCTTGTCTTCCACGTACCTAAGCAGATACCATGTATGCATGCATGCTACATTAATTTAGTTGTTTCGGTTTCTACTTTAACCACGTGGTATACACTTTGCATACCGTGTTCAATATACATTCACCATAGTGTGATTATGTAGTGTTGTTGTTTTCCAGTCACAGTGTACTGTATCTATGTGCATGCCACCTGAAGTATCGGAATTGTTCAAACAAACGGATCGTACATCTGGTCAATGTTATCGACTGAAACTTCAGCAAGAGCTGAATGAAATGGATGTTACACTGGTTGACGTCGATAAAACGTTAGAGGTTAGAGCAAATGACCTTGACGTCTTAAAGGAGGGTTCAAGCCACATTTCTAAATTCTGCAAACAGCACTTCAATGCCTCTATCACACTCGAAGGACATTATCGGATGGAGGAGAAAACGTACGATGTAGGTACTGTTCAATATTCGTTGTTTGCGTTTTACAATTCAGAAATTCTTCAAAAATGCCAGAAAGATAAAGTCAATGTTTATTTGACGGGAAATACTCTTGTCATTGAAGGGTGTTTGGAGAAAGTTGTTGTTGCCAAAACAAAGATCCATCAGATAGTAGACAATATTGAGAAGAACTTATATAAAGAAAACATTGATATCGGAAATAATTCAGGTGTAAGTAACATACAGGATGTTGTTGACCAATTTCAAGAAACCACAGCTACTGTCTGTTGCATGTTCAATCCCGAATTGAAATCTTTGATATGTTATGGACATTTTAAAGATGAAGTGAAACGTGTGAAACTAGCTTTATCGGGGCATTTGAAAAGTGGCAAACTTCAGCAATATGAAAAACAGAATATAAACGTTGGTAAAAATACAAATGTCAGGAACACATCACCGAGTGTGATGACAAGTTATTCAAATGCTGTGACCAATAGACCAAATAACAAAGATATATTTACTTGCGTCACACAGGAACGATTGTCAATTAAAGTATATGAGGCAGATATTTTGAGTGCAAACGTTGACTGCATTGTGAATGCAGCAAACACAGATCTTAAACATGTTAGTGGTATTGCGCGTGTGATTGCTGACAAGGCTGGACAGGCCCTAGTAAACGAATGTAAAAAATACCATGAACAGTACGGACAACTTCGTGTCGGTAGAGCACTGAAGACATCAGCCGGAAAACTACAATACAAATGTGTAATACATGCAGGTACAGTTTAATTTTATATTTAATATAATGTTAATTTAATCTTATTGTTCGGAAACCTAGAAGTCATCCGTTTACTTGTGTGCCGCATGTATTGGTGATATAGTTATTATGATCACATCATTTGAAACTAAACTAGGTTGGTGAACCCAATAACCTATTTTAAGTTCCCCTGTGGCGTCTTAACTGGTCGTTCCAAGGCGGTGACTCCCGATGTCACTTCTTATCAATGTATGAGTAATATTTGTATTTTGTTATATATGTTCTTACTTTTATGTTATTCAGCAGTTTTAGTATATTTACATAATTATCAGTATTAGTCCTCATTTATCCAATAATACACAAATGCATACGTGTTGATAGCATTTTATTATTTTACGTAGTGTTCGTTGTATATCGTATAATATTAATAATTACTAGTTTCATGTTTATATTAGTGGGACCTCGGTGGGCAAATTATCTCCCATACACTGATGCATCAATTCAGACGTGTCAGTCGGACCTTTATAATGCAGTTTGGCAGAGCCTCGATGTAGCAGTTCGAAATCATATGACCTCTGTTGCATTTCCTGCTATAAGTTCAGGTGAGAGATAAAAACAATTTAGAGATTTTATTGAACAGTAAGATGTACTGAATTGGTTTAATGTAATGACGAAACAATGTATTAATAAATCGTCCCATTAGTGCAATAAGGTACCAAGTGTATATGAAATAAGAAGGCTCTGTGTTCATTTTTGCACCGATGCGGTGATGTTATGCTTAAAATGAAATATGTCCGTTTTATATATATCTAATTTAAAATTGTTCTTATTTCTTCATCTGCAGCGCCACTGTATATTCATGATAAACTTTATATGCATCAAGAATAGTTGTTGTTGTTGTATGGTGTTTAGCGTCGCTTTCAACAATTTTTCAGTCATATCGCGACGGTGTCTACTTGAGACAGTATTCTAAGTGCTGTCACACTGGAGTATCATGCCACAGATACATTGTATGATACCCCACCCAGTCACATTATACTGACACCGGGCCGACCAGACCTAGAACTGTCCTCTAAATGCTGAGCGCCAAGCGAGGAAGCTCCTAGCACCATTTTTATAGTCTTTGGTTTGAGCCGGTCGGGGATTTAACCCACGACCTTCAGCATGCGAGGTGGACGCTCTACCACTAGACCACGCCCCGGTCTGCATCAAGAATAAACAGACATTAACAAAACTTAACATTATGAGATATTTAGTGTATAAATGATAAATATATTCATGTTAGTTTGACTTACAATTGTTTGCAAATATGCACTTTATTATTATCTTTGACTAAATTGACTGTTAATGTTTATCGTATCGTATAGTTAAGTATATGTATAGATAGATCGAAGAATGGAAAATCATATACTTTCTACGTACTTATAGCACAACTGGTCAATTAACTGGTCAAATTGCGACTAAGTGCCTTTGGATATAAATTTGATAATTGTATTATTTCATATAGTGATATCTAATATTGCATATTTTTCCAGATTGATAATTTCTTATCAACTTTGGCATTAGTTGTATAGATTAACAATTTTTATATAAATTTCACATAGTTGTATATAGTAATAAACCTGTTGTACATGAACTAAGGTTAAATGTAACGTTGCGTACATGAAAGCTAAACTTAAATTGGAATGTGTCATGAGCTACAAAACATGTAGTATTGAAAGTTTTTATTTGTTAACTTGATCAAGTGTAATATCGCGAACGTGAAATAGTTTGAACTTGTTTGAAATAATACAACCAACATAATAACTGGTTTACGTAATGTGTGTACTTGTTTTAAAAAGAAGTTTTGTTTTAGCGGCGATGGCTGTACCGAAGGAATTGTGTGCTGCACAGTTCGCAAATGCAATCATGGCATATAGCAAAAAAATACTTGGGAAACGAGATCAAACTCTACAAGAGGTTCATTTTATCGACAAGGATCCAAACACAATACAAATCATTAAAGAAACTTTCAGTATCATGATCAAAAATCAGAAACCCAGCCCTCACAGCTTTAAGAAATACATAGTGCAAAGACCAACTGTCTCTCAACACGGACATAGTAGTCAAGTATCTGAAAGAACCCCTAGAAACGAATCACATACGTCGAATGTAAAATCTCCGAACACTTTCGGTTACCCATTGGTTCTCATGAGCGCCAGCGAAATCAAGTGCAAATTCACAGATAAACACACTATTCGAATATACACCGGTAACATTTTGAATGTGCACGATGCTGACACTATTGTATGTGGTGAAGATACCTTTGGTTCTGCTATTGGTTATATTGCAAAGCGTCTTAAAGAAATTGGCAAACAGGAATATGTTAAGGATAAAAATGATGCGTTTTCAAACACAAAACCACGGATGGGGGACGTCGTTATTACACACGGGGGCAAAAGTCAGTTTGAAAGGGTAGCACATGCTATCATACCATATTGCCAACAATTCCCTAGTGAGACTGAATGGAAGAAATCCTTGCGAAAAATGTACGATCGCATGTTTGGGGAGACTTCGAGAGCTGAGGCGCTTTCGTTGATTTTGCCTTTATTAGAAACAGGTAGTATGGTTTCTAATTTGCACAATGATAAATATATATTCGTTCGACTTATTAAATCTAGTGATCAAACGCATGTTTTCACTATTGTTTCTCACTACCTTTATCGAAAGAGGGTGCAGCTGTAAAATGCTACATGGCGTTATAAGTTGCTAAATTGCACATTGAAATTCCCATGACGATGTCGGCTATTGATATTTTTTTGTTGAATGTTAAACAAAAATAGTCTCTTATATTTTTGATATGGTAAATGAACATACAAATCCGGTTTTGGGATGATTTATGTCAATTTGTAATAGCAATAAAATGCATAAATAGTTATGTTGCGTACATTTGGAGCACCTGCAGTTTTCTTCGAATCGTCTCAAGATTTACCATGATAACGTCTAGTCTATTGCATTTGGTTTACTGACTCGAAATATATATACGAGTATATTTGAGCTATGAACCTTAGACGAGATATCGAATACTGAATTATCATTAAATGCTTTATTTGCTCTACATGCATTATAGTGTTGTTATGTTCTTGCATTACGATACACGTGAAAGGGGATTTAAATGCTCAATTTGTCTTTATTCTTTTTTTTTTTCGTTTTCACCCAGTAAGTCAAAATGTATACCATCTGACACAATCTAACCCAATTTTAACTATTTTTCAATTTGTCACTCCGTTGTTTTAGCTTTTGAAGTAGTTATGATTTCATTTTTTGTCTCATATCTTAACATTATCAATGGTACTAGTACATGCATTTGTCATCTCAACCAACTGTATACTGCTGTTATATAATCATACTATTTCAATTTGGCGAACATTTGGATGATAATACACACTAATGTTTAATCACGTATATATACAAAGTGCGTGAAATATGTGTTTTACATATACATTTGTAAAACAATTTCATTTCATCAACTCAAATGAAACAATAACAACATCTGAATAATTATAAATGAATATTACAATACTCATACGATATAGACATGGTTTAATCAATAAGAAAAGCTGTTCATGTCGTCTCATTGAATTATTTCAGGAGCCGCAAACGCAGATCTTCAAACATTTATCGAGATTTTCTTAGACAGCTACGTAGTAGCATGTAATCGTCATCAAACAAATCCTTTGACAGTTAGTATAGTAAACATTGAGGAGTATAAAACTCGCGCAATCGTCGAGGTATTCAAGAAACACATTGATAAGGCCCGTAACTTCACGAGTGATGTCCATAATAATCCAGTGAACGACTTGCCGAGAAGTGGAACAGGCAGAGATAGTGGTAGTGTTACACCAAGAAAAGCGCGTGAAAATATCGATAAATACGCAAAAGGTGCATCAGCAGCCACTCCACCTGGAGGACAGTGCAGACACGGTGCCGGCGCAGACAGCAAACAAAAGGTTCACATGAAACTTTGTACAGTATTAACCGTATTATATTTTGTTTATTAATGAAAGTATAAACTCTATTTTGAGTTTTTCAATTGCCAAAAAGGTCACATTAGATTCTCTTTGAACCAGAAAGCACGCCCATCATTGCTCAAGAATAAAATACCACTTAAGCTGGCGCTGGAGAGAGTGTGACGTTTTGTATATTTCATAACCACACTCCCCATCCTCCCTCCCCCACTGTCAATAGTCTCAATACAACGAGGTTTGTTATTGTCTTCTGGTTGCGGTCACCGCTTTCAATGTATCCTTTTATTTGTTGTATTTATATTAATATAAAGCATTGAGATCTAAGACTGGTTGGGATATCATAAGTGAGGTAGAAAAAGATAACCATCTCCCTTACAGATGAACAATTACAAAATGCATAACGCTGTTCTTTATACATTAACACACAAGAAACCAAAGAAATGCATCGACTATGGATTCTACTCATATACATATTTCAAAAGAATTGTTTGACCGTCTACTTAAGACGTTCATGGATACATATTTATGTTGGTATGAAATTTGAGACATCAATAACATATGTAAGAATGTACATTGCAGTTTGCAGAGAGAAGTCGACGTGTACAAGTTGACGGTTGTGTAATTTGTTTGGATGATAAAATAAACATTCCGAAAAGGTTGATATGCGGTCATACGTTCTGTAAAAAATGTATTGACAGTCAGTTCAAGGTATAACTACAACAGTATGTATATAACGCAAATAAGCAATGTATAAAATTACAATGTATAACATAAAAACATGTAGCAAGTCAATACAGAACATCCACAAATTGCACTGCGTTTACACTTCAATATACTAGTAGTTTTGTTTCAAATAGTTAACAAATCAGCATAATATAATATACTACAATTGCAATATGTAAGTGGTATATTATGACAATATCTTCTAATATGTCCATTATATTCAAAACCGAAGATGCACCATCAATAACAGATTGCAATGAACTTGTTTTGAAGAATTAAAAAACAATTAAAAGATTGTTGTATTTTAAAGTGAGTTTTTTTTTTAAATATAATTGAATAAATTAATAACTTTATTTTGTCTAAAAACTGGTGATATTTTATATTTTGTTGATAATAAATACATTTTGTTATACTGATACCTAAGGCTATATAACACATAAATATATTAATATGGTATGTTGTGAAAATGGAATTTGACATGATAATGTAGTTAGTGTGACTACTGTAACACGTATTATATTGTTACGGATTTAACAATTACATGGTTTATTCATGTTTTTATTTAGGTCAAACCAGTTTGCCCTATCTGTGGCATAGTGTGTGGAACAATAAAGGGAGACCAGCCAAAAGGACAAATGGAAATCAGTAGAGCATACCTTAATCTGGCCGGATATGACCAGGATGGGTCTATATGGATAAAATATACATTTCACTCCGGAAAACAAAGTGTACGTTTACATAGTTCATAATGTTTCATTTGTAGTAACAAATAACTGGTATCTGCAATTATAGATAAAACAATAAATTGAACTATTATTAAACTTTTTAACACTAATTCAGGTAGGTTTTATTTCAGTCAAACCATCCCAAACCAAGAGCACCATACAGAGAATTCATACGTACGGCGTTTCTACCAGATAACGAAAAGGGACAGAAAATATGTGCAATGTTGAGAGAGGCCTTTAACCGAAAACTCGTATTCACAATCGGCACTTCTCGGACAACTGGACAGGAGGGTGTTATAACGTGGAACGATATACATCATAAGACCGACTGCAGGCCAAACACAAAGTATGAACATTGATTTTTTCTTTTATTTGATATGATGAAATAATTTTCTTCAATAAACTATATACGTAAAGTGTTTCCGACATGCGATTGTATATATTAAATGTAATTTGTAAATGTGTGTGTTTTTTATTTTCCATATGTCATATATCCATATGTGTCCATATAGCGTTCACAGTGTTTTGAAGGATTTTAAGAAAATATTAAACAATTATCACAATGCTACAGTTCATATTTCTATTTAATTAGACAAATTTACATGTAAAGTTCCATTTTCAAACTGTAATGTGTTGTTCTATTATCGTTATATAAATGTGTATACAAATACTGAATACTACCTAATGTAAAATCTAGATATTTAGATCTGACACTATACGTAACTTATACATGTACTTCTACTACGATATAGCGGTAACCAGTTTGTTCAGTAAACTATTGATTCATATCGACTACATGTTATATTCTGCTAGAGCGACTGCGTACATATATGTGGAGTGAAAAGTGGCTGACATACACATATATCTGTATCATGTTATTTATAGTAACTTGGACTTTTTTTCTCCTTCCTTATAGAGGTGACATGAACACAAATGGTCGATATTGCATTGTTTCTGAATTATAGGATGGACATTTCATATTCGTTATCAATCATTATCAAATATATTGACGTCATTGGAAAAGATACATGTATATCATTCTCTACAGAATCTCGCATAATATATTTGTGAAAACTCATTTAATTCATTCAAATGAATGATAAAGAGTTTTTCAAGAAATATTCTCTTATTAATTATTAAACATACAGTAGAACTTTGTTGGCTCCAACAAAGATGGCAAGAACACCACGTATGGCTCTAACCACTTATCCATCTCGATGTATATACATGCACTTGTACGGTATGATGTTGAACAAAACTTAGCTCGAACAATTCTTAACTCGAACTATTTCATCCAGTCCCGTCGGGTTTGAGCCATCAAAGTTCTACTGTATTACAAGTTTTGAGCAAAAGTAGCATGGTTTAACAATAATATCTATATGTTTTGATTCAGATATGGGTACCCAGATGCAACATACTTGACAAGAGTTACAGATGAACTCAAAGCCAAAGGTGTGACAGAATCAGATATAGATATGAACTTTCTGCGACGGTTAAAGACATTGCAAAATAACATGAAACTTGATCATTGATAAAAATTTACTCGGATAAAGATACCAAGTCAACAATAATTGTTATGGACAATTGGAGAAGTTTAGTAACTGATATTGAATGAAGTCAGTTTTACAGACGCTGTTATATGCCTAACACCTTTTCAAACGCAAACATATTTAGTGGATCAACTGTAGATATGATGTGAATGTTAAAATTTACGACAACACTTTCTTATTTTATTTTTTTCAAATTAAATATAACAATTTAGTGAGTTTAAAACACTTATTTGACACATTAATTGTGGTTGGCATATGAACCGAGACAAGCAGATATTGGATAAAAAAATTATCCAATATTCAAAATCATGCGTTTTTAAAGGTGTTAAGCATATACCGATGTTAGAGTTGATGTATTGTTATTTTTTAAAGGTTTAAAGCATATACCGATGTTAGAGTTGATGTATTGTTATTTTTTAAAGGTGTTAAGCATATACCGATGTTGGAGTTGATGTACTGTTATTTTTAAAGGTGTTAAGCATATACCGATGTTAAAAGTTGATATATTGTTATTTTGATTGTCATTTCATTTGGTCATGTGCGTTTATCTTTCTAAGTGTTATTTAATTTTAAGTAATGGGTTCATCGTTCAAACTAACTACATCGAATGTCGAAGCCCAATGTAAATAGAATGAAAAAGTTACTCAGAAGTGTGTCTAATAAAGAAATGACGCATTCGATATACCATTTGATATAGTAACGTACTGAATGTACTGTAAAATGATGAAGGTTGTAATTGGAACAAGATAACTAAGTGTTACTTTTCTAAAGAAATGGGTGCTGTGAGGTTTAATGTAGTTTGTTGTTGGATTGAGGCTGGTTCCGAATACGTCTGATACCACTTTGACACCTTTTTCCGATATGTCATGAAGTTTTGGGATCCATAAAAATCATTTCGGAAGGATCCCATCTAGAAATGTTTGGAACTAGTTGCTGTTGTTGATTTTGTTTAGTTTTGTTGTTCCACATTGGAATCGTTGAGCTCATTCGGTATGTTGTCCAAAAACGGATTACTACTTAATCCTTTTCTAAGGAGATGAACATGTTGCATGTTGTTCACCCACCATAAACAGATTCAATACAAACGGATTCTGTCATACTTTTGTCGTAGGTTCTGCCCTTAAAATTGTATAATTGCTATATAATTTTTTTTATTATGAGATCTACGTACGCAATTAGCACATGCAATCATTTGATATGTTTTTCGTTTATATTGCTTCTTATTCTAAATCATTACACTTCATTATAATGGTCTTGATTCAATTGGTAATTTATGTTATGTTTAGTTCACCAATTTTACATATATAACGCTTGAACATTTTAGCCAGTTGTAGTATGTTCATGTCGTATTGCAGTTTAACTTGACACCATTCATAATTGCTAGTAAACGCAACAACACATTTACGCATGAGTGTTTAGTTAACCATTGTTTTGTTAAAGGAACAATACCTTGTGTTTAAGTCAATTTAATTAAATCATTGTCATATTTTATTACATTTACCGTTCCCATAATATATTCAGCATTTCCATATTTGCTTTATTATGTTGACATTCTTAGTAATGATGGTGGCAGACGTTTTTGAAATTGTTCCTAATTGTTTGATGAGTAAAGTCTTTACGTATTCTGTTATACATACACTAGATTGAAGCCTTATCACGAATGTAGCAATGAATTTACGTCTAAAAATACACTTGAAAAGCGTGTTATGGTTCAGTACCATCTTCACTAGAATTGGAAATTACCATTTTATTGCCATATGCTTTGTTTTATTCCAATTAACCTGTATTGCTTGTGGATGATTATAATCAAGTTAGTTAGGCCCAATGAAATAGCAAACTGTTCTTACAGTTGGAAGTAGAAACACCACAGTGGTAGCTTATTTTGTACTTGAAGGTCTTTGCATTTATATGGTGACCAAAAACTTATGTTTTAATCACCATTCGAAATTCCAACCGTGCATTAAATGTTGCTAAATAAATAAATACTAGCTATAAACTATTCGTTTTCTTAAATGTTTGTTTTTTATATATAATTTATAAATATTTAAAAATGTATTTCAATAGGTAAGTTTCCTATCATTGCGCGCATTATCTTTATGACAACACAATTATCCTTTTACTTGTCAACATGTCATAAAACACTAATCGTCTGTTTGTTTGTACGTGCGTTCGTGTGTTTGTTCATTCCATCATTTATTCCGTGAGGTTCTTTTTTATCAACTACTATTCACAGATGCGGGACTAATCTTTTTTAGTTCTGTTACATTATTGAAATTGTCTTTAAACATAGTTATAGTGCTTAATATCGGAATCGACCACATTTGTCATTCATTTTGCCATCTCTTTATAATTCTGAATACCCAATATTCCTCAAACTTTACAGGTTTTGGTTCCCTTGGTTATCAGATAGCTCTTATTCATTAGTCAAAGTTGATTGGAACAACTGCCATTTACGGAAAATCTGTTTTCGACTGATGAATAGGGAAGTGTTAGTCCTTGGGATTTCACATTTAAATGGAACAGTGTGGTTTGTCTTAGCAAGTCCAGGCTTTATGCCTTTTCAAGGCTACGGTCACTGTGGATTCATATAAAATCGATGACCAAAAATCGGCTCGTCTGATATCTAGAGAACAGTTCAATGTAGGTTGTAAGGGGTATTTTACCTAACTGCTAAAGTACACATTTACCTGACACCTTTGGTGTAGCTTATATGTTTTACAAACATATCTTGATTTGTGTTCTGTAAAGAAATGTTGCATATGTTACAAACTTTTTTTTTGTCATGTTTGTTTTATACATGAGTGTTTACTTTTGTATATTTGTTGAAAAACTTGTTATGTTTAAGGTTCATGTAAATAATTTAGTAGTTTGCTTCGAATAAGATACATCGTCACAGTGGCTACGTTATAAATTGTCGGTGTGTATTGCTAGTGATGGAGACAATTAAAAATATAATCTTCAAACCTATCAACTTCATGTTCATGTAATAACCACATCAACTTAAGACCATTTTTATGTGTAAAAGTCGGATGACAATCGTGACCTTTCTAACATAAAAGTGAATCGGCTTACCAAACATAAGCAAGCAGTGTGTATTATGTAATCGGCAATGTGAATCAGCGTAACCATTCAGCTATCAATTTTGATTGGCATAGTCCAAGGACTTGCAATATGTATTTATTCATGCATACATTTTACCAGTTCATCAATGTGTGGTTTACCAACGAAATCCTTATTCATTTGTTCCTATTTGTTTACACATGAGTGCTTAGTGTTAAATATAGTTTTGCATTGTTTATACACTTGTACTGTTAATGTTTAATGTAATTAATAATTCCGTTGCCTTGACCATGAAATTTCATCATTGCGACATTAATATACTGAAAAGGATAAAAAAAGGTCGGCTGAATTTCACAAAACACATTATCAAACTATTGCAAGAGATATTATGTATATAAAGGCATTCCATTAATTTTGTTACTAAGCAGTATTTTTTTTCGGCCAATTTTATAGCCGTTTTTTGGGTCATATTACAAATGACAAATATTATCTTTTTTTGCCAATTGAGTGGTAAAAATTCCCAGATTCAATAATTGCAAATTGAAACTTGCCTTGATAACTCCTAGTTAAAATAAACAATGTTTCTCCATTCTGAATTGAGTAGGATACTGATTCGTTAATTAAATGGTCAGAGACGCAAGTGTACAAATTTGAACAAGTTGAACAAATATATTTAATGCAAAGGTTTTCCCACTGTTAATAAAACGCCGCTAAAATTCCAAATTCCAAAATGGTGAGAAAAAAGAACACTGTACTATGATTATAATTATTGACACAGTCATTAATGAAATACCTTTACTTACATATTCTAAAACTGTTAATATCGTTTACAATAGTTTGTAATGTGTCTTTAAAATTCATCCGGTATCACTTTATCTATGTGTACTATGTATTTCTATTCAACTCGTATTGTACATACATTCAAAGTAATTCGATCAACTAATTATTTTATAAAGAGTTCAAGTGCAATGTTTTAATACATTTCCATTGTATCTTAAGTTGTTAATATATCAAGAAAGAACAATGTATGCAAAACATTATATTGTCTTTTGCGTGAAATGTAAATTGTGATTGAATGTGATATTGTTGTATTGTTTGCTATATATTAATATCATATGCTTCAATGTTATTTTCATTTTAAAATACGATAATTTCTAATAATTGATTGATTGATTGAATATTTAGCGTCATTTTTATGCCATGAAGGGCTAAAAGACGATCGGTTAACCTAACCACTGTTTCTTGGAATCCTGAAAGGTTAACCAGAACTCACACCCCATCTCTGCAAGTAACTGATAACTTTCCCACTTGAATCAGCGGTGAGAGAATGATAATGAGACACAATGTCGTATATCAATCATCGTTGAGACGGTTGCCGGATGGGGATTCGAATTCACGATCCCTGGATTGATAGTCAGACGCATAAACGAATTAGCTAATCGGGCCCGACGATAATTGTTAAATGAGAGTTCTTATGTCTTCTAATGCCTTTTTGCATACTATTATACTATTAGTTAGTCTAGTTCTGCACCAAGTTCTACGTCTATCGGTGGGCAGTGTTCTATCCGCCTTACCGATCGGACATGCTTATATTATCTTTCATTTCTAAAAAATTGGCACGTATTTGCCTCAAACATCGCAATAATAAAGACTCATCGGTACCATAATATAACAGAGTAAATGTACTTTATTGTACATGTATCATCAAGTAATATTAGAGAATATTTTTTCTTTTACATCAATACTTCTAATTATATTTTAAGGCAAATGTTAAGAACTTCTGTCATGCTCTAAATATCAATTTAACATTACACTCTAGCTGACTTATAACCATCTGTGTGGGTAACGCTTGGTCATTTTATTTAAATTGAGTTATAACAAAACATTGATAAGATTATTTAAAACAATTGTTATAACATAAGCTTGCCTTTTTCGTATTGTTCAGTTTGGTATTTAAAGTATGTCTTTATGTGGGTTGTATACAATGCTCTGTGTGTTGATATAGGTTATTCTTAGTATACGCTTATATATTTGGTTTGATAAATGTTTCGTTAGACATAATTTATGTGTGTGGTGTTTTATTTCAATTAATACATTAGGTTGCATATCCAATACTCCTTGTGAGTCTATGAGATCATTGCACAGTTCTGCACATGATACTTCAACTTTCCTGTTAGATATTCATTAAATTTAATATCGTGATCAAACATCAGTTATAGTATGATATAATGATATATTTGAATGCACTTTACAATAAGGAATAAATGAATAATTTTATATAACGTAAAATTCACTATTAGTAAAGTCACTAATGTGCACAGCAAAAGATTACCGAAAGGCGAATTTATTTCCTGTTGTATAGTAATTTACTCTCACTCATTATCTAAAACATTGACCGATTTAACTTAAATAACAGTATAGTATGAGGATATCCTTTATAACTGTAGTTACCTTCCCCCCCCCCCCCCCAACCCCTTTAACTGTTAGATTGCCTTAAACCAATACTTAAAGAAATATTTGGATCATGAGATCAGAGTAATCAATCCAGTTTGTCAACCTTTGAAATAGATTATACTTCATTAACGCAAATATTACATTTATTGAAATAAATGGTTATCGAGTTGACAGTATTATGTTTTTAATTTAATTACTATTATCCGAATGAAACATACTCAATGCTCTGTGTGTTGCTATTTGTTATTCTCATTATACGCTTATATATTTGGTTTGAATAAATGTTTCATTAGACATATGTGTGTTGTTTTGTTTTATTTCCATTAATACATTAGGTTGCATATCAAATACTCCTTGTGAGTCTATGAGATCAAGCTCCATAGCCAATACTGTGATATTTGCTAAGACGTTGTATACGTAATCAAAGGTATTAGATATGTCAACATCAAATCAATTTAATGAAATGTGTGAAACGTTTAGTAAAACAACAGGCGTATGAGTAAATGTTTCTTCTTAAAGGGGCATATGACGCGTTTCGTGAGGTTTCTCTTAACAGTATTTTAAAAAAAATGTATATGTACATGATGTTAATATCTCTGTATGAATTTGGTAAAATTTTGAAAGGCAATCTATTTTGCAGCTTTAGTTTCCTTACATGTATTTCTAAATGGTTATACTTTCACAGGGATGGGAAGCCAAATTGATTCGTTAACATATTAAGTATAACCAATTTCTGCACTGCTGTATTGCTCATTAAACACATATGTTACAGTAGACAGTTGTCTCATCAATGCAAATGTAAAACTTTTACATGTATATACTATTAGCTTTCTGAAGGATGGAAACTCTATTCATATTTAGTCTGAGGTCTTACTACACAAATAAAACTAGATATTCCATACTTAACATATTATATATTGTAAATGACGTTAAACCAGTTCATTTTTCAATTTGGTAGGGGTATACTTTGGTTATTACGTGATAAGGACATTTGTTTCTATTTCTATTTACGTACATTTCATGTGTTAATACCTGTTAGCGATTGACATTTGTCAAATAAGCGGACAACGACATGAACACCAGTAAGCTCTCATATAACATGACATATACGATAGGTACTTGTAATGTGTTGGATACACCATGGTTATTAGAATATTTTAACATAATGGAGAATCAAATTTTTTACGAGTAAGAAGGAATTAATCTGTTTCTCTTATTTGTTGTGTAACTTAGATTAAATGTAAGATATTATACTTAGATATGATTTAAACAAGATCTTGAGGGTATAGTTAGATTTAATATTCATACAATAATGTTTATTCAGCTATAGTTTTCCGTTATGGAACTATTATTTACGGGAATTTCGCGAATAGGGAGCCAAGAGTGAGGTCAATCATTAGATACTCTTTCCATTCAGGAATAAAGAAGGAATTATTACTCACTAATAGAAAATAAAGTTAAACAAACTATTGATTACATTTCGTAAATTTAAGAAACAAACCAGTTTTTAACAGTATCTTCATATCTTCCATGAATCTATTTTCCAACGCTCAAATACATACTTAACAATTTACCACAGTTCATACTTGTTTACGTTATTCTATATGTATTATTATATTGATGACGTCGGTATTTAAGGCGCGAATCATGGAACAGTTAAAATTCAGTGAATTTGACCGCTGAGTAAATCTGGTGAAGACTGTCTGGTAAAATATATAATTTAAATCAAAATGCCTCCGCCAATTATCTTTTGTCAAAGCTTGACATTTTAATATTTTTTCGTGGCAAACCCTACCCATAAAAAAATACCTGGCCACAGATCACATGTTTAGTGAAAGTCACTTGAAAATTAGAAATCTTCCGCCAAATTGTTGTTTTAGTTGTATAGTGTTGCATTTATTGCTTGGAACAAGAATCCATAAAAATGTCCATATCCCCTTAAACAATGTAAGTATTATCAAACCGCTTTTTGAACACATACCCAATATCATCCCATAGTTTATTATTGTAGTGCAACCCTCTACTAAATATGTCCTATCACGGAAGCGATGTCTCATTTATTTAAAATATTATGTTTAAGCTAGGAAAATAACACCAAAACTAAATAATTGCGCATTAATTTATGTAAAAACATTGACATAGCAGCCACCACACACCTATCATAGCCACCTATCATTTATTGGGGATGTTGCAGAGTATAGTTTCTCCCCCACTTCCGAATATTTGGCAAATATATCTCATTACCATGTGTTATGTTATGGCGAATATTTCTCAAGAAATTACACAAAATTATGTACTGATAGTATTTCTGCTTCTCAACATACAAGTGCCCCAATCTCAAAATATTGTTTTCGGAATCACAGCTAGGTCCTTTTGTTATTATTAAAAACCTTAATGAAAATGTGTGTACCTGATCGCAAATCTTAGATCCATCTACAAATTATGCTTGATTCCTGTTATGGCCGATATTTTTCTTTTCTTTACGATAACATTGTCTGTGTGTCTTCAGAACTTTTGATGTGTGCTACATGTACCGGAACATAGCACACTGATAACCTCAAATATTTCACCACAACCTTGTAATAAATCATTAATCAATTAAAAATGTTTCATTGCTTCGTCTTGCGTATTATGTCAACTGCATGTTCCTTCTCATACTTCTTACAGCCAATATGTATCATAGATTGTGTATATCATGCACAAAGAATATACATGTACAAACGCTAACACAGTCATGTCCACACTTCTTACAACCAATATGTATCATAGATTGTATATATCATGCACAAAGAGTGTCCACCTGTGTCGAATTATTTAATGAGTTTGTAGTCCGTGTTATGTGAAAGACGTACAAACGCTCGAGTATAAAATTTAATGCAGTTTCGTATATATATATAATTTATAATTTATATATTATATATATATTAATGTTATAACTAGACGAAATGACAGCTTTTGTCACTGTTTGTACTATAATATAATTTCCATGTTAATAAATGTGTTAATGTATATGACTGATGCCTTTATTGGCCTAGTTGCTTAATAAAGCTTAACTTGAAATTCTGTATGTATGTAATGTGAAGTAGTATTTCAACAAAATATACGAATGATTTTAAACTTCACATATATGTCTTTTTTTAAACTACACAGACATGTTTTAACATTTATTTAATTATTGTAATGACCTGTGTTTTACTCAGGTTTTCAGATATACATATAGACACTTAGCTAGTATCAGAATGATTAATAAAACACCAAATAGAATGACTTATTTTAACTAACTCAGTAAAATATTACTTCATCTGTTTGATGAAGATGTAATCGAAATATATTTTTTGATAATCCTCTTTTCTATATTTGGATTAAATTATGAAACAGACATGTTGATTAGTCTCATCTTGAGCTAGTCTGTAGTACGGACCTAGCTCTCGTGATTGGGTTTGTTGAATAGAAATGTTGGAAAAGCCACAGTTAAGGACGTTGGTTAGAAGTTAAAACAAGTTTATTTCCATTTTTTCCAGAAGTTTCAGAACCACAAGGAATAGCAACATATGTATGAATACAAATATGAATACAAATATGAATACAAATATGGATACAATTATAAGACAAATATGAATACAATTATGGATACACATATCAATACAAATATGGATACAAATATGGATACAAATATCAATACAAATATGATAACACATATTGATACAAATATAAATGCAAATATGGATGCAAATATGGATACAAATACGGATGCAAATATGAATGCAAGTATGAATACAAATATGGATACAAATATGGATGCAAATATGAATGCAAGTATGTATACAAATATGGATACAAATATGGATAAATATATGGACATACATATGGATACAAATATGAATACAAATACTGATACAAATATGAATACAAATATGAATACAAATATGTCGTATATGATAAACTTCACATAGCATAATGAAATACGATACATAAAACACTTACTTTTATGACATTATAAACAACATTTACAGATAACAGTTTCAAGCTTTGTTCGACATTAGCTATATATCATTTTATATGATAAAAGATGCTAAAACTGTGGCAATATTTATATTATTAAAAATAACATACCGGTAGAAGTCGTACAATATCAGTTCATAGATCACAAACTATATCCATTCGATATTTTTCGATATAGAAACGTATATTTCAAGATCAAACAATGGAACAATTTAATATGCATCAATTTGCTAGAGTTCATTAATAAGATCATATTCCCATGCAGTTGATGTTGACCTTGGCTGTAATAAGACCAACCTATAGGCACATGTTACATTCTAGACACAATATATTTTCTTGGTTTAATTTTACAACCAAGTGACATTTAGATTTAGCAGTTCATAGTATTCATTGAGAACATTATTGTAAAAAAATAATGGTTCTATGGTCAAAAGCTTTATGTATAAATATTCCTGGATTTTTATAACCCGTTCTTCATCGTATTCGGTCTTTTCCAGTTATATTATTTTAATATAAAAATAATATTTTAATATCGTCAAAAACCAATGAAAATAGAAAGAAAGTTAAATTTTCACCTTTTCGTACTCCCACCATGCATTCAAATGTATCACCAAGGTGATTCTTAGCTACTGAATAGATTGATCTAATTATACATAATATTTTCTTTCGGACAACAAATAACTTGAACCATCAATTTGCTCTAACTAGATAATCAATCGCTTTTCTAAAGTCAATAAAAGCACGCTGTTATTGTTGATTGTTATCTTACATAAGTGCGATGAGTCTGTGTAATTTAAAAATGTTATCTGTTGTCCCCATATTGGATCTAAAGCCTACTTTGGCCTCATCATATACCGAACATTGCTCAGCCCAATGATGTCTTACTTAATATTACATATTACAGATAAAGTCATATTGCACTACATAATTCACAAATATTCTTTAATCAGAAATTAGGAGAAATTAAGCAATTTAAAAAAAATGTATATTTCAGGTTTGAGACCTCATTTCAAAAGAGTGTTAACAAGAAGAACGGAGTATGTATTTTAAATCATTTAGCTAATATGAGCTTCTGTTACGTTAATGTACAAACTATAGCATTAACACTTCAAAGAATTATTATCAACACATCCACAGATGACCTACCTGTAATATATCAGATATAATCTTTAAATGACTAAATTGGAAAATGACTAAATGAGATATAGCCTTTAAGTTATCTAAATAAAAACAGCAATTGATCTTTTAAC
The DNA here is from genome assembly GCA_029582155.1 of Panopea generosa. Lineage (NCBI taxonomy): Eukaryota > Metazoa > Mollusca > Bivalvia > Adapedonta > Hiatellidae > Panopea > Panopea generosa. The sequence goes on along the minus strand of CM055908.1, from coordinate 34,738,264 downwards.
AGTAGTACATTTTCATCACATGTTTATCATATCTTTAGAAAATTATATGATATCAAAAAGGTTAATTAAAGTTTAATAGGGTATTGTTTATTTCCAGCATTGCTGTACATATATCATATAAATTCATTTAAATGTATTTTGATTCGTGATTTACAGGAGAAGTGACCAAGACAAGTTATCTTCATATGTTCAGATGGAGAATGTTCATAAAGATTCCACAACAGACAGAATCAAAGCAAACATTTTTTGTAGAGGATTTCCAATTTCACCACCTCTGGTTGTCTATCAGAAAGGAATGACAAAGGCTCTACTGATTTGCGAAAGTCCAGAAGGTACTAGTCTCTTTTACTATCTTCCGGTTAATTGAAGTTAGCTCTATTTAAGAAGTAACTATTTTCTGCATTAAGGCCTTAGATTTAATGTATAAATAAGTAGGAAAATATCTTAAATCTTGATATCGTTAGGTTTTTGGATATCATGTTAGTTTAATGAAATTTTAATGAATTTACCTATTTAAAGATTTTTCCATTTTGATATATATTTTACAAATGTTTCTGCGTGCTTGGTTTATTATAGGAATTTAAAAGATTATTTTTATTTTCAGATGCTGTAAAATTGTCTCGATTTGATGGATTATCACAGTACAAATTCATATACCCATTGAAACAGGTAACAATTAGTGCTACGTTATCTAGTCTGTTGTTGGTACTTGTTTAGATATTATGATGGACTTGTAAATAAAGTTTATCATGCGTTGTCTTGTTCGCTCCGTTACAGATCCATTTGAAGCGAGAGTGATTTCGATTGTTTTCAACATATCCATACATTCTTCCCAAAACATGTTATTGAACTGGAGCCCACAATTACAGATGCTTTAACTGTTTTATTGCTCGCAGCGACGAATCAGTCGTAAACAGGTTTTCAATAATCGCACAGCACAAACTAAACTAGATAACCTCACCATATTATGTGTATTTTGTTACTAAACACCGCGCGACAGAACTATGAGTAATGGTAGATTTTGAGCAAAATGGGAACATTTTTATCGCTCGCAATACCATTTTTTTTTGTTATAATATTACAATGTATATCGTTGTTTAATGCAAAAAGGCTTTATTTGAGTCATACGATAGCTTTGCATGTTTGCGTTTTGAAATAAAACAGATCTAACAGCTAAAATAGGTCTAACTGTCTGGTAAAATAGAAATAGAATAGATCCAGACATTCCCGTCTTAGAATTTGGATACGGCAAAATTTTATCAACACACAAGACATAGAATCCGTCTCTTTCTCCTAAAAAATATGGAATGACGCGAGCGGGACACAGAGTATGATTTACACCGTCCTTTTTCGTCCCTTCCCAAAATATTTAGCCAAACAAAATATGTTATTTTCACGCTTAATTACAAGAATTGTTGTTTATTCGCTTTTTAAAATTGAAGCACATCAACATATTTTATCGGACTCAATACCATGTCTACCAATACCTCAATTTTTTAAAACCTATTTTATGTATGGTTGCTTGACTAAATAGCCTTGATACGCCTATGAATTCTGTACTACTGCTCTCTGCTCTCTAATTTTTTCCTTATTTCAAAAATAAACTTTTGCGTCTCCAGAATATAATACAGTGAAGTATGTGTTACCGATATACATGTATTGCACACTGCTGATTTATAGCGATTTCGCTGCAATCGTGCAATAAAACATTGTTTATAGAGCTAGAGATGTTACAATAAACACAATTAGCATAACAAAATGAAATTCAATAAGAGGTAATAATAACAGTCAAATAAAATCAATATAACTAATAAATATATCACAAAAAACACAAAAATCTGCAAGTATGAGTTTCCGTAACTTTCGTTATATCAATATCAACTAAACATCTACATTCAGAGTAATACAATTACAAATATATCATCATGAACGTTTCGAACTTTCTTTTACAATACTATATTCAATGTGCTTTTTTGTTTTTTCAGTCATCGAACAGATTCACAGCTACAGCCGGTATAAATGACACTGGACGAAAATATCTAGAAGACAAAACATTTCTGAGACATTTGGAAAATGATTTAAATTCTATTGATGTACAACTTAAATCAAAAACTCCTTTTATTATTGTTGCACCAACACCATTACAGTTGCAGAAAGCTAAAGCAATATTTACAGAAAGAATTAGACGAGAAAACATAAAAAAATGACATACAATGTGAAATAGAAAACATTGAAGTTATGCAGGATGTTTCTGATATGTGTTGGGACGTTATTTGCCCCGTCAAAGTTCACAAAGTAAAAGAGCTTAAATCTCATAATGTAATTATAAACATTTCATCAGAGGGTTCTGTTATATTTTCTTGGATCAGTACTAAAGACACAAATAGAATAGTAAATGATTGTTTAGAAAGTTTAAAAATAAAAGCTCACAGTATGAAAAAAAAAAGAATTATCAGAAATGGATATTATTGGAGTTGCATCAGCTGAAAAAGTTACTACATGGTGCAAAGAGATAGAAAATACATCCAACATACCATGTTGTGTTTATGTGCCGGACAAAAACAAAGTTATAGCTTACTGTGATACTTATGATGACATTAGAAAGATTAATCATCAATTCCAAATGAAACAAGATTTAGTCATGTTGACTGGTAGAAGAACAAGAGAACTTCAAGCACCGGAGGATACATTCAAAAATACGGACAGAAAAAATAGACAAAGATTAAACACAGATGATTTACAAATCGTTCCAACCCATTCACAAGAACATATGAGAAATCGGGCTTTTGACTGGAACAGGGAAGCACATAATGTTGAAAGGCTCGAAACAAGTGAAGGAATACAGGTCTGTGTTTATGAAGCAAGCATTGTAAAACTGCCTGTAGACTGTATTGTAAATGCAGCCAATGACAATTTGCAGCATGGAGGAGGAGTAGCAAAAGTTATAGCGGATGCTGCTGGATATACATTGACTAAACAGGGATATGCCTATCTGAGAAAGAATGGAAATATTCCTGTTGGGAGCGCTTGTGTTACAACCGCTGGAAACTTGGATTATGATTGTGTTATACACACAGTGGGACCACGTTGGTTGGACTTCAGACCTCATGCATATGCTGATGTTCAGCAATGTGAGAAGGATCTCTATTCAGCAATTTATCACAGCTTCAAACATGTAGAAAGACGTGGATAAAAATCAATAGCACTTCCACCAGTAAGTGCAGGTACGTACAGTATATTTGAATAAAATATGTACATTAAACTTCAGACAGTTAATTTAATGCTTAACAGTAAAGTAATAAACAAAGTTGTCTCTTGTGGTCAGGTATTGTGTACATCGTAATTCCAATTGTGTGATCTCTCCGCATGAAAACAGTTTTTTAAAGTATTTCTTTTACATAGCACGAATGTTTCTGATCATAAAAATGCACAATAACTGGTGAGTTTTATTTAAAGACAGTGCAGTGACGCCTTTTTAAAAAAGAAGTCCCGAAATGCTCTTAAATACACCAATCTGATAAAATCTACTTAGTGATTTTTAACACCAGTGAGGTTTTATTGTTGTATATGCTATGCTAGTTTTTGCTTTATTCAACTGCAGCAAGAAATCACAGGTTCTATGAACTATTTTGAAAATATTTCTGAACAAATTACATAGGACTTTTGTGCGCAAGAATTGTGTTACCGTCACTTAAATGGGGCGCAACTCTGTAGTGAGAAGTAAAAGACGTTCTGCCTTGTCACATTATAAATACACAAGTAAAACATATTGTTATCACTTATATCAGCCATAGTTGGTGTACCAGAAGAAATATGTGTGTACCAGTATGCAAAGGCAACAGTTGATTACAGTCGGGACTCCCTGTTTGATACAAATGCTCTGAAAGAAATCCATTTCATCGATAATAACCCAGGTATCATTCGTAAAATACAAAGAAAGTTTCAGATAATGGTACGTTATGGAAGAGAACCTGACTATGACATCAGAAGGTATGTTGCACACTCCTCTTGGCAGGCACTCTACCTCACCACGAAGAGGCTGTTTTGACGATTCAAGCACAGTTGAACCATACGATATTTGGATTCACCAAGTTCAGCCACATCTAGTTGATTATTTATTTCCTAAGGTATATGAAGATGACGAGAATATGTGAAAAGCAAACGTTGATTCTATATTATTGACAGGAATAGTGTCTGTAACATATACAAATGGTTAGGAACAGGAAGGATAGCCAAAACAATCAGTAAAAGAATGTATCAATCCTATCAATATTCTTTTAAATATGAAAAGCAAAGTAGGTTTATGCCGGAAAATACAATAGGCGTCGTTGAAGTATCATTAAAAATGGATTAAAAAAAGATAAAAACAAACTTTCTGTTAAGAAGTACAAACACATTATGCATGTGGCAATATGTGAAGCAATGAATTTGATTTGCACAGGTATGTTTGGTTGTATGGAATGAACATTTTATTGAGACTCAGTGTTGTTTTCTTAGTGGGGTCGGGGAGGTTAAAAAATAGGGACAGACCCTTCCATAAGAGAAAAAACCATCGTAATGACAAAAATGGGGAGGGGTGGGTGATGATTGTAAGTATGTATGTTTAAAACAGTTCACAGGTCAACATCCATATTCTTTTGTACTAAAAACCATTAAAAATCAAAAAAAAACAATGTCAGCTGAGGTTAATTGCCAAAATTCGAAGAATGCTGAAGGATCATTTAGTATTACCCTTCTCTGATTGTCCATGTTGCCGTGTGTGCATTAGTGAGAGGTAGAGAGTTGCTTTCCGATCAAGTGCAACTGAAAGGATATATATATATTATTAATACTTGGCGTACAGCTGTGTACTTAATATATAGAACCCCTCCGCCAACCATTTATATACCCTGCTTTTCAAAGAAAATTGTTATCCCCCGCTTTTAGAAGAAAGTCTGTCCGTCTCTTCGTTCGTCTGTCCGTCACGTTATTGGACCAAACAACTCATCGAACAGTTTTAACCCAATTGAAATGAAATTTGCTGTATAGCAGGTTTATGTTCTGAACACGTGCTTGTTGTATTGGCATTCAAATCGTATTATGTTATGGCCATTCATTTTTAACTTGACTGGTCTATGAATCTGAAGTTGTCGTACTTGCTCAGCGTCTGTGTCCCACCTGCGTTAAACTTTTGGTGCAAGTGTGCCTTTGCTTCCAGTTATATGCATGGTACTTGGTATAAGTATGTGTGTATTCAGAGGCATTATGTGACATTGAGCACTAGAATGTCAAGGTCATAATGCAGTGCGAAATGTTATATTGAACTTGCACCACCTGAAAAAGCTACTACGTGGTGCAAAGAAATATTCAACATTCCATGTTGTGTTTATGTGCCAGACAAAAACAAAGTTATAGCTTACTGTGATACTTATGATGACATTGGAAAGATTAATAACCAATTCAAAGTGAATTAAGGTAAAGTCAATCTGACTTGTAGAATAACAAGAGCTGTCGGAAGGACAGTGCGCTCGACTATTTCCATTCTGTTCCAAACCAACAGCCATTTCATTAAATATGTACAAATTGGAAGACAATTGATATAAATGCTCAGAGGTGGTAAAATTAAGCTATAATAATTGCTTGTCTGTTAAAAATCAATTAGCAAAATAATTCAACAACAATATTTATTTTTATTATTAATATGTTTTCTCTTTTTGAAAACAAGAAAGTGAATAGATGGCTTATATTGCCTTAATACTACTTAATTGTCGTTCAAACTTTACACATTGCTTTATAAATTCATTAACCATTGCTGACAAATAACCCGATAAGTATACCAATACCTAACTTAGGGCACACTATGTACATATAATAACCCTAATACCTACAATTGCATGACTAGAATAATAAAGTTTGTTAAGCATATCAAGAATACTAATTAAACATTACGTGAAATAATTCCAGCAAGAAGTTAAAAAAGTGTTAAGCTTTAGTTGAGATGATTTTCTGTTCTAGAGTAGTTTATTAATATGTTACATAAGCGATATAAGCATTACCTACAAAATCACATGGTAATATACCATTTTTATAAATGGATCGGTAGCCTTGTACCAACACATACAGTTTATCAATGCTGGATATCCTTCACATCATATATCAGTACCGGTTCATGACAATGGATCTATAGTTGAAATAATCGTGTAACAGCGTGCACAGTTTATCACAGCTGGATATTCTTTCAAGAAAATTAAACCTAAAAAATATTTTTTTTTTAAAGTTACATCTGAATTCCAGGCCCTCAACTTTGGTAGAATAATTTTTAAGTTTTCCCTATATAACACTGTAAATTTTTATAACCCTTAAGGCAGGTGAAATTTGCCCCCAGAGTCGTGGTTTTAAACAAAATTGATAGAGGACCACAAACTTACCCTAAAACATACAAGCTCAAGGTTTTGTACTTGTACTAAATACGTTTACCTGCTTAAATTTTTAACACAATTTCTGAGAATAAAAGGGCAATAATAAGACCAAAATGTAATCAAGAGTTATTGTTCTTGTCTCTATGAGTTACCTACATGATGCTGAACACATATAAGAAGTTTCTTCGTGTCAAATGTTAAGTTGATGAAATATATACCAACTCAAAAACTTTAACCTGCTAAACATTATATCCAAATTGTCTAAGTCTAAAAGGGCAATTATTCTGTCAAATGACAAACAAGAGTTATGTTTCTTGTCTCTAAGAGTTTCCTAGATGATGTTGAACGCACATGTGAAGTTTCATTCATATTCAATGATAGGTTGATGAAATATGTACCTGCTCAAAAACTTTAACCCGTTAAAAACATTTTACCAATTTTTCAAAGTCCAAAAGGCCATAATTCTGCCAAAATGCAACCCAGAATTATGGTTATTGTCTCTGTGCATTCCGTTGATGATGCTGAACATACATATGAAGATTCATTCAAATCGAACGTGTGGTTGCATAGATATCTTACCTGATAAAAAAACCTTTACCTGAAAATCAATTTCGACGACGACGACGCCGGGGCTATTACAATAGCCACCTATTCTATGAATAGTGGAGCTAAAAAGAGAACTGGTCAAACAAAAGTAATGATAAGAGAATGCGGGATGTATTTGGTATATAATTCATTATTTACATATTTTTTACAGCTAATATTTCAAACTCGTCACGAGTATATAAGTTTGAGATGAAGTTTGCATTTTTGCTCATAAAAGCATTATGCGTAACATTTATTTAAAATCTTTCACAATACCTTCGTGTACCTTCGTGTACAAGTACTAACATACAATATAGTGAACAATATTTTGTGTGTGGACTGCGTAGTGTAACTGATCAGTTCTGTTGATTTAATAAATGTATAGAACAAATGGCTTGTTGAAGTATACCATAGATGACGCGGCACTTTTGAATATGGGGCTTATGTTCCAGATATTCTGGTAAAGTTCAGTGAGTGATGTGAGTGAAGTTATTTGCACTGTCTTCTATTGAATATCGCATACATCCAAGCAAATACCTTTCTCGGTATATCGAATACCTTTTTAATTTCCTTTTTGGTTCACAACTTGTACAAAAATATGACAAAAAAGCTTGTATAGGGAATTTGTAAATTCTGTCATACAGAACATTTTAAGAAATATATCAGTCAAGAATATTTGACTGCACAGAACAAATGTATATGAGTATAAGCACATACCCTTTTTAATAAGAAAAAAAACAAAAAACTTTAACACTAAATGTGACCGTGATCAATATCTAAACATTAAAAAATAATCCAAGACATCTACTGACAATAAAATATTTACAAACGTATTCCATGATATAAAACATATTATCGAGAAAGCAGACAAGTCAACTTCTATTAAAGAAACAACTAGACACTTGGACAATTACTACTATTATCAAAATTTTGATGGTGACTATTAATCAACAGATTACAATTTAGAAACTGTATATATATCAATGTAAATAGGGGAAAAACAGAAGATTAATTTAATCAATGATTAAATTAATGTGTTTCTGAAAGAATTTGAGCACCACAATTTATATACTACCCATGGGCCACAAAGCTCGTATATTAATTAATTATTGGAATTACTATCTCAAGCGTCGATGGAAATGTGTTTGAATAAGATCATAACATTGATATTTGCATTTACATCAGTATTAGAATTTTATTATGAGAATTAATCGTATATTACCTCATCAAATCATATATAAAATCAGAGATGATATTATTGAGTATTGCAACGACTGGACCAAATATAAGTTAACACTTTACACAATACAGTATCACTAAGCTACAAAGACCGAGTGATCAATTATTACACAACAAGTGTTGATGAAAAGTATGTCAAATAATCAATGTACATGTGGTGCTTATAATCGTTTGAATTTTTTAAATTTACAATCAATAGCTTGAAAAGATATATTATAAATATTGAATACACATAGAATGGTTATATACAACTGATAAATTGACATTTTAACACATGTAGAACATATTTATAGATTGATTACTTGCTATATACTTCATATGTACTCTGTGTAATTGATGTGATGCCTTGCTATAATTAATTCGTTATCATCTAATTTCTTTGTAGATTTAAAATATAAATTTTTAGTAAGTATAAGAATATCATATATATTTCATTTTGATAAAGTCCATTTAGCCTTCAGATAAAACAATATAAACACTTCGTCAAATGATGGATAAATAGAATATTTATAGTAAACTAGTAAATCAAGTTTACTTGCTTTCGAAATTTTGTATGCAAGAATTACCTTTGCAGGTATGAATGTTTTAAAGCATTATAAACCAGTACATACTATACGAACGCAACTTATTGAATGTTTGATTGTTATTCTTATAAATATATGCTTATTGTTTGAATAAAATACTTGATGATTGGAGGAAATAAAGATTTTATATGAATGCTCCGTGACAGGTCATGTGGAACATGTATGTGATGTTGTGAACACGAGCCTGCTAGTTAGGGAGGTAGCGCAGTAGATAAGATAGCCACTCACGCTAGACGTTGTGGGTTTGATCTGAAGCACAGCTCCGTGGCCTCTCAAAATAACTCAGAATTGGTTCTATCCAGAAAGCGGACTCAAGAGTTCTATGCTTACGACTCTTATCTGTTGATATCATTCTTATATATAATAGCGCCATCTGTTGTTATTACCTGTTATTTAGTGTTAATATTTATCTGCAAGTTTAAATCAAATTACATCAAAACTACGGTAGGAGGCAGGCGAAAAAGGTTAAGTTACATTGCATTGCTATATATGAAAAATGAGCATAATTCCTGGAAGTCATTCGATCATAGTATCATAAGAATATAACGAACTTGATCTACATATCATGGTCGTTATAGAAATACATGTACATGTGAGAGGCGATATCAACATATAAACATATATAGTCTTTCAAAACTTTAGAAACAAAAGCGATCGTTAATTTACTATGGGGCGATATCACTAGATGAGATTGTTATACAAATAAGGAATGATATCAGCGGCGGTTATCAAAGGTTTCGGTGTGGACGATATCAACATTGAAGATACAATATCACCAGATGGAGCTGTTATAGACATAGCAGACAATATCAACATAATAATAGTCAGCATATTATGACTAGTATCTTGAATATCTGTGCCTCCTGGTGATATTGGCCCATGGAATCGTTATAAGGCTCGAGAGCTTTAGCTCATTGGTCTGGTACGCTATGGGCCAATATCACAAAGCGGCAAAGCACCGCTTTTTTAAAAGTGTAATTAGAAATATATTTTTAATCTTATGTAGACGTTTTACATATATATCTTTTATATTATTCATTTAATTATTTAGTTATTTAATTTCTACTTCTTTATTAACGAATTTTACTTTGAATAATCATTTGAGTGCCTCTCGGCGTACTGTTATTTTCCTTGGAGTTATTTTTTTTTATATACGTCGTGACAACGTAGAGTGGGTTGGAAATAAGGGATGTTTTTAAAGGCTACAGTTTAAATTAATTTATACTAGAGATTAAATTTTGTTTAATTATTTTAATGCGATCTGATTATTTTTTTTCATTAAGCTCTTAGACTCGATTAATTGCGCTTTCGAGTTTTGAGTATTTATATTGATCGGTCAATATGGTTACTGTTTAACCCATGTCGCTAAAATCTCTACAAAATCAAGCAAATAAATACCAAGCGACCTGGCCATATTCATTCCCATCTTAATTGTGAAAATTAAATGGATAAATGTGTATTTAAACCAACCAACGGGATGCCAAGTGCAACTACAGCTTTGAAATTTTAAAGGATGCATTTTTTAACGGCGACACTTAAGGTGGAGCCATTAAAACAATCTTACGTTCATTCAAAACCTCATTTTTTTTAATCCTATCCTAACGCATTCACACATTTTATCCTTAAAATTCGCTCTTTGATTGATTGATTGAATATTTAGCGTCATTTTTATGCCATCGAGGGCTAACAGACGATCAGTTAACCAAACCACTGTTTCCTGGGATTAACCAGTACTCGAGCACACCCCATCTCCGCAAGTAACTGGTAACTTTCCCACTTGAATCACCGGTGGGAGACGAATGGTACTAGGACACAATGTCGTATATCAATCATCACGGAGACTGTTGCCGAGCGGGGATTCGAACTCACGACCCCTGGATTGATAGTTCCCCATCAGTATGATTATACAAAAAAAAAAAAAATTAATACGGTGCTGGCATGCTCATATTTAAATTCAAGTTATATGACATTGCATTACCCATCCATCTCATTGTTAGCTCACATATTTACATCGTGTGCATAACGTGCATAATCAAACATAATAAAGATCACATTTTCTTTTCAATATCTCTTTTCACACAATACTACGAGTACGAGAATCAGATCAGTGACATTATCAGTAAAGTACATTTTGTGGATTGGAGGATTCGTATCTAAAGTATGTTAAATGCTGTAAACAGCTATAATAATAGTTAAATATAGTTCACCAAAATATATAGCGTGACAGGGTTTATCTTGTTAGAAAAGGATATATGGTTTTGTAAAATCTGCACCGATGCATGTTTTAGTTACCGTCCCGTTCATTAGTTAAGGGTCACTGTTTCATATAGTTATCAGTTTACAGTTTCAAAGGTTATAAATGAGTAATAACATTGGAGGATTTTCTGTAATTTTTATCGTTTACATAGTATGAATATTATGATTTACCATGTGTTTTATTTTGATCATGTTTAAACATTCTATGGAAATGTTCCTTGCTTTAAGTTTTCTATTCTGTGGTATACGTAATATGGTTAAATCATGTTAATATTTTGTTAATTTAAGTCTTAAGTATTTAAGGACCTAGCATTTGACATTTCTCATCAAGAGATCTAGAGATTGCACCAAATATTCCTAATAAATAATTTACAGAAAGAACAGTTCACTAAACACGCATTATTCACTTATAAGCCGAAGTTTTTTTAAGATGTATACCATGGGCAGTTTATCAAGAAACATACCTAAATGTGTCTAAATATATTTTTAAACTAGATACAAAGGATTTCTGTATCATTACAAATAAATACGAATGATTTGGTATTTAAAATTAGTCAAAAGGTAACATCAATATATTTTAACTAAGTCCCCATTTTGAAAATAGACAGCACTTAAATACTGCTTGGCGACCTTAAAGGGAGCATATCAGGAAAATATGCTATAAAAGTCTTAAACAATTAATCTATTTTTAAAATTGATAAAAAAAACCTTCTCATTAGCATTAACAAATAAAATGATAATGGTCTGGTATGTCAAATCAACAAAGACGTGACAAAATTGATATTCAGATTGGAGTGGTAAACTTGAACATGAATCCTCATTCTAAAAACTGACAATACTTAAATACTTCTTGTTGACCGTCACATCGTCATTCGGACTATATCTTAGATGAAACAATGTTCACTACGTTTAGCTGTATAACGGATCAAACAAAAGCAAACTGAAATAATGTGAAATCACTTATTTAATACATCACCCAATATGTTTTGGAAATCTATTTTGCTCTAACCTAGGCGCGAAGCCCAAGTTAGGAAATCCATATTCAATATATTATTTAGGCATGGTTGAATAGCTACCATTTTGGTTATACGGGGTCAGTGAGAATATATAAAGGCATGATATATTGGTGTGGGGGGGGGGATGTTTTCACCAATTTCAAAATTTTGACAAATGCTGATATTATTCTCTTTTAACTATTCATTCGGACTAAGGTGTAATAAACTCTAAAATATGTAAACAGATTAGATCGAATTCAAAATGAAATAATGTGACTACATTTAGAGTGTTCTCCGTGGACGAGTGTTCTAAGGCGCCGTCTCACTGGAAGAACGGTGGTAATACTCACATTCATTCTGAAATCTTCCTTCACCAATAAAACTGGATATGCCATATATGACTTGAAATGTGTTGAAAATAGCGTTAAACCCATTCAAATAAACAAAAATTGGAAGTTGCATTCAATACGTATAAGTTAGGCCTGTTTGAGTCGAAATTTTTATGGCAATATGGTATCAGTAAATATATAAAAGTATGATATATTGAACGAAAAACATGTTTACGAATAGTTTTAATTATTTTAATATTTAAAACAACCAGTGCCCATTTGTTCAAAGCAATGTTAGACTAACGCCACACTAAGATGAATCTTCGACACATGGTGTTTTGGGATTTAATACTGTCATTTAATAATATCAAGGTAACAATTAACAGGCAATCGAAAAAAAGTATTTTTGTAACACATTGTGCTCGATACGAAAAAATTGACTTTTAATGATATTGAACCTACAATACATCATCTAACAGAGCGTTAAGCTCACAAAGCTTTGCACAACTCGACCTTAGGGACTCTTTGGTATGTAACAACGCTTGCAATCGATATTGTTACACAAGATTGATTTTATTTGCAGCCGATCATATATATAAACTACACATTTCAATAGATGCATTAAAGTGGCTTACAATTGCGAACGTGACTGTAGATTGTAAATTACATGCGCATGTCATTGATCTATGCAAGTTGTGTAACAACTGGCCCGGATAGTTTAAGGTGATTTTATGGTGTATTGTAGAGTGTCGACATAAATAAACATATCAGTTATCATGATAAAATTTTGATATAATCATTTCGTTATTTGGGAAATAATATCAATTTTCATAACAATGGACATATCAGGAAGTGAATGGGATAACAAGAGTTTGGGATCGGAAGAAGATTTTAATCTAAATTGCCAACCATGTTATCGAGACGGAGATGACGTCAGAGCCCACGGATACTGTATTGAGTGCGAAGAACATTTATGTATAACTTGTTTCAAATTCCACCTACGAACGGTGTTCACACAAGATCACACTCTGCTTGACACTTTGTCAATGCCACGGAAAGCAGTTAAAACTGTAAAGAAACCTAATAACTTATCCGAACAAACCGACGCTTTTACGGAAGCCTGTTCTGATCATAAAAACAAGTATATAGAATATTACTGTCCTATACACAGGTATCTAGGGTGTAGCGTATGTGTCACTCTCAATCACAAACAATGCGACAGCGTTCGTTTTATTCCTGATATAGCGGACAAGAATGAAGTGTATGCCAGCTTTGTGCAGACAATTGACTCACTTTCGCAAGAATTTAAAACAATCAAAAATGTTTCTGAAACAAATGCGTCCGAAGCTAAAACCATTCATAGCAAGGCAAAACAGGACAAAGACGAATGCAGAAAAGATATAAATTCTAAACTTGATCTTCTCGATGATGACATCGATAATGAAATGAAATTGGTATTGAGAGAAGATACCAAGGCTATGGATGATATAAAAGAGATGAGTGACAAACGAATCAAACAGTTAGAATCAGTGTTATCAGATACCGATGATAAACATAAAGTTGGACAGGCATGTAATGCTTTCATCGCAATAAAGAGAGTTGAGGACAATATAGTTTCCTTTACCGACGATCTGCAGTCACTACAGCAAAGAAATACGATCAGAAAATATAAATTCAAACCAGATGACCAGCTTCTGGAGTTGATGAGTGAACACACAATCGGAATGTTATTGCAACCATCAAAATATAAACAAGAGTGTGTAAGTAAATTAACTTAATCACAGCTACGACATCTTGTATCAATCTTATGTTCAGACCCAAGTAGTTTACATGATTTAATCTTGTTATATATGTATTCTAATTGCATTTAGTTTTGTAAAATGTACTAGTTCCGGTAAGGATATACCTTGTATCAAATATTTATTATAATGTATTCCTAAATTTATAACATTCCGATGAGAACTACGTGCCTGTATATTACACACCATGATATTTATGGACACATGATGTTTACCAACATGATATTTACCAACACATAATATTGATCAACATGATATTTATCAACATGATATTTACCAACACATGATTTTGATCAACATGATATTGATCAACATGATATTTACCGATATGATATTTACCAACATGATATTTATCAGCAGGATATTTACTAACATGATATTTACCGACATGATATTTACCACTATGATGTTTATCAACATGATATTTACCAACACATGATATTTACCAACACATGATATTGATCAACATGATATTTACCAACCTGATATTTACCGACATGACATTTACCAACATGATATTTATCAACATGATATTTACCAACACATGATATTTATCAACATGATATTTACCGACATGATATTTACCGACATAATATTTTTCAACATGATATTTACCAACACATGATATTTACCAACAGATGATATTGATCAACATGATATTTATCAACATGATATTTAACGACCTAATATTTACCAACATGATCTTTACCGACATGATATTTATCAACATGATATTTACCGACCTGATATTTACCGACATGATATTTACCGACATGATCTTTACCAACATGATATTTATCAACATGATATTTACCGACATGATATTTACCGACATGATATATATCAACATGATATTCATCAACATGATATTCAAGTTGATGTTTATTAACATAATATTTACCAACATGATATTAACCGAAATAATATTTTCCAACATGATATTTATTAACATGATATTCAACTTGATGTTTATTAACATGATATTTACCAATATGATATATACCGACATGATATTTATCAACATGATATTTACCAACACATGATATTTACCAATACATGATATTGATCAACATGATATTTACCGACCTGATATTTACCGAAATGATCTTTACCAACATGATATTAACCAACGTGATATTTTCCAATATGATTTTTAACATGATACCCGACCACGCTCTATATAACATAACGACGTTAAGGTATTATTCACAGGTTTGAGCTTTAAACACTCTCCAAATATTCTTCGACACAATCAACCGATTTCTGAAATCGGCACTATTTACTAAGTATGTAAAAAGTACAACTGTCCAACATATGTAGAAACAATATGTTAATCAGCCTTTAATAATGTAACGATACTATTACACCTGCATGACACAAGCGTTGCAATTACGGAAACCTATCCCGGCAAGATCTGAATACAAATATTCCGACCAACGTTATAACATTCCAGATCCATTACCAAGTATAACGTACATAGTGTATTCAGTGTGCACTCTTGTCGACTCTTTTCAATTACATAATCATATAAACACTTATCTGACAAGGAATTCTAAAGAATGTATCTTGTAAATAAAATCAACAGAAACCAACAAGTGACAATCAACACCGACGGTTGAATTGTCTTGACAAGCAGCATAAACAAAGAAAACGCCATCATCTAGACAAGTGTTCTTGCTTATAAAATATCATGCTAGGTTCCCACTGTCGCACGATCTGTTACAAACGCCACGATTGGCCATTCGTAGCTGATCGTGGAATTTCTCTGAAATGTCAGGTTTGGATACGAGGTGATGCGAGTCGATACGTTCTGATACGATTTGTTGCGCTCGGATGCGATCTGGTCACGATTTGTCAATTTCAGGTGTCACGATCTGTCACGGTCTGATCTCTCGTTCAGATACGATCACATACGTTCCGATAGGATTGTTTCGATCGAGTCTCGAACTGACACGATCATCACGATCCGGTTATCCGAATTGGGACGATCTGGTACATGCAGATAAGTTCCGATATGTTCATCACGAACAGATACGCTCCGTTACGATAGGATACGATTGTGGTCGCGATGTCTTTCACGATCATGATCGAGGGTGATCACGATTTGAGCTACGACCTGACCCCGACGGGTATATATACAGCCCGACTGACCATGGACTTCATTGTTTCTTGAACTTTTACAGAGCGAACACTACAACCCTCAACCATTAATGATGGCAGGAGTTGCTGATGATGACAACGTGACATTTGCAGTATTATCGTGGGAGATCGCAACACATCTCAACAGAGCGTGGTGTTTGTCTTGTCTAAGATCAATCCCGATCACCACGATTTGGAAGCACGATTAGATGCGATCTGTCGCGCTTTGTTACGATACAATGATCCCGATTGACAATTGATTGTGTTGATCGTAGAAAAATTGTGAACCGTTCAAAAAGTTTCTACGATTAACACGATTGTCACGACTGACCTCAAGATCTGATAAGATCTGATAGGATCACCACGATTAGTACACGATTAAGGCCACGATTTCAATCGTGCCGCGAATCGTGATAGTGGGAACCTAGCAATTACGTGACAGTCCATTTTCAGGGTTTACTTATTTTTATTAATCAATGTAATGTCATTACAAAGTGAATGCAACCAAGTATTTTTGTTAAAATAGCTTGCAACCAATCTTCGCAGTGGCTAATTAATTTGTGCAGCACAACTGTATTATATGTATTCAGTATAACTGCATCGTTTGTCTGTACGTATGCTATAATTAAGAAACGTATATCATTTTGATTGAAATGAGGAAAACTTTATATTTGGTGAAGGTTCTGAGATATTACTTTACATGAGCCATGTGCACCATGAAGCTACATGTTCGTTACATGTAAGTTCCAATCTCATGAATGTTAACAAAATTCTACCATATCAAATTATATTGTTTATGCATTCGATTACCTCAGTCATGTCAAATTTCCTAATCATCATGGGAAATTAGCTACACTCCAATAAAGAAGTTCAGTCACGTATATATACTATAATTACACTATACTCCATCAAACAAGTTTTCAAAATCATCTAGTAGAGAAGCGTGTGACGTTCAATGTTACATATGGTTGGAATGGAGGACAAAATTAACATTAGGAGAGCTCTAAATTCACAAATTATGGATATAACATAGAAATAGTTCAGCACTAGTGCACTGTTTAATAATGACTATTTTACTACTAATATGTAGGCTATGGGTCCAACTAAAACGCCTGCCAATAAATCCGATGTCAAGTGCCACACACCTAAGGCTGTTGAATCGCAATGTTTCAAGGACGGAAAGCCGGTTATAAGAAGTGAGAATTATTTATTACAAGTAGTAAATGCTCTTTTGTAATCACAAAACCAGTGATTTGTTTAAAGAGATACATACCGTTAACTTTATGATCGTTAAATGTTTTGACAGGTGATAATGATAGCTTGATATCTAACAAAGACATAATAATTAATCATCTAGTATTTTATTCGCAGAATGACAGTATAATTTATATATCTGAACTTTGATTTTCGGAATATGTTAAGTATTAAGTTATTAACAAATGTTGTATATAGGGCATCTGGCATTATTACCCAAATGGATATTTTATAGTCATATAGTGTCGATACTCTTTTTCGTGTTGTGTCAAATACATCACGAGTGAACCAAAATCAAGCACATACACAGATAATTCTGACAAAGTCTTGAAGATTGACTGAAGTAGAAATGTGTAATAAGAAAAGCAGATTTAAATGATCAACTGAGAATCAGATACCTGAAAAAGATTTACTTGAAAAATGGAGTAAATGTATAGAAACATGGCACAGGTGGGGTAACAAAGAATTGTAAAACATATGATAAATACAATTGCGTTATATGCTTAATATATATGTATTAAAATGTCAGAATCGGAATTCCTCAATTGCAGACACCCAATACATAATAAAAATCCCTTGAAGGAATTTCTTAAGTTATGATATCATTATATTACTAGAAATGATTCTGATTGAGGTCATTCCTAATAACGAATGCATTGGCTGTTGATATAAGATTACTTATTATTGATAAACTGGCATTGACATATTCGATTCTATTGGGAAAATGGCTTTGAAATTGCTAATTATTTGAGAAATGGCGTTGAAATCGCTAGTTATTAAAAACTAATTATAGTAATTAATTAGGATAAGTGGTCATATTATTTTGTTTTATTTATTATTTCAGAAACTGCGTCTGATCGTTTGAATAATGAAAGTAATAGCATTATTGTAGAAGAAAGTGCTTTAAACAATATGAAGGTGAGTTGACTTGTTTGGAATGTGTTAGTTTATATGGCCACATATAACTATCTAATACTTAGAGGTAATTGTATGTTAGATATGTGCCTGTTGGTCATATTGACCCTGGTGTTCCATATAGTGAAAGACCAGGGCTTATATGACCAACAGTACACCCCTACCATACTGTAACCGTTTTATTACATTTATACTTATTTATTCCTATTTGACGACCTTTAATTTCCGTGATATAAAATGGTCTCTTTTTTTCAAAACGTAAGAGTTAAAAATAGAAAAAATACTAAAAGAATTATGTTTTGTCTGGGAATAGAAAAATGCAGATAACCAGGCGAATGTTTTACCATTGGACTACGTCGCTGATTGAATGCAACGCGATATTAATATTAACAGTGTTATGTATTTGTTATGGGTTTTTTTATACTTTTAATCGACAATAATATTAAATAAACGAAACGGGTTTCCAACATACCATTTTCTAACAAATCCTTTTGTTTTATTGTGTTAATCTCGTCAACTGTAAATTCATCGGCCTTATGCCTCTTGTTTCCGAGTCAGTTTATTTCAGTGACTTATTTTTTGATCTCTTGAATGCTAAATAAAAATCGTCCTTCATACTATTCTGTTGGTAATCTTGGTCTTGTAGGTACCGATGTATACTGGAATGGTACGACTTGATTCTATCTAGCTCATAATCAAAATCGTCCTTTTACTTATACTCAGATATAATCGGACTAAGGCCATATTCAATGCAATTGTTGCTATTCATAATGAACAGCCAAGTCTTCCTCTTTTAAAATTTTACAACATCGCTTATTGTCTGTAGTTTATTGTTAGTGTTTTTCATTTTTTCCATAAATCTGCGGTCGCCATTGTTGTAACATGATACCTCAGCATCTGAAACACCCAGAATTACTTCCCTTCTACTACATATTACCTCTGCATGCTTTATCTTTGCCAGTCCAGTCTATACATTTCATTTAGTAATCACAGTAAGTTCTTAGGGCAATATAAATAGTAAGAATACAATGTATTGACGTTTTGTATTATTCCAAGAAGTAAGAACAATAACATCACAGTTATCCTCGCTTATCTTTCTGAATTTATGAAAAGAATTGTGTTTAATGGCTTTATCCAAAGCTAACAGGCGATTTGCTAAGCTTTCCAATGTCTTTCCTTTAATTTTTAAAGTGTCTGCTTTTCTCGTGATGGCATTCGGTTATTATGACTTGACGGGTTTATTAATTAGTGTTCGTTTGATATCGAGGTTATTTACAAAAAATAGCAGCATGTATGCAGTCTATTTAACTACGGGGCTAATATGAATTTGTACCGGGCCGGTATAATTCTATAGGTAGTCTGTATGATTAGATATTTTTATAGATCATATATATCGTGTCGAAAGTATTGTGCATACACATTGTGTAAGGTAAAGAAAAATAAATAAACACTGACATATCGTGATGAAATTTAGGATATATTTGATACAATCAATCTCTTAATATTAAACCATCACCATTAATGTATTCATGTAATTACGTACATGTACACTTTTTGAAGGTGGACGTTATTGTAAACACAATTTCTCAAAACTTGGATTTAAAAAATGATGCTGTTGTCCACTTAAATTGTGGCAATGTTCAACAGTGGACAGATAAATAAAATTTTCTAGGAAATGTTGAAACACTTTCAAAACTGTTTTATAAATAAGAAGAATTGTATCTTTTAACAGTTGCAATTCTTTTATAATCATCCAAAGAATCACTCTTTTTACTATGTCACTGTCAAATAAGCGTATCAATGTAATTTAAAGTAACTATCGAAATGCACAGGAAGTCAAGGGCTTTGCAATACTTTTTATAGTTGCCAGATCGGACAGGTAGTCCTGATGTATCACAAAAGTTACATAATGGAGGAAATACAAATGTCACATCAGGTGCGTCATTGACAAAAGACAAAACTAATGAAACAACTGGCACACCTGATGAAAATGATGCAGAAACCCGACAAAACCATCAGAGCCAAGATGATGCCAATGAAACAACTGACATACTTGATGAAAATGATGCAGAAACCCGACAAATCTACCAGAGCCAAGATGATGCCAATGAAACAACTGACATACCTGATGAAAATGATGCAGAAACTCGACAAAACCACCAGAGCCAAGATGATGTCAATGTAACAACTGACATACCTGATGAAAATGAAATAGAAACCAGACAAAACCCCCAGAGCCAAGATAATGGTAATGAAACAACTAATACACATGATGAAAATGATGTAGAAACCCGACAACACCATCAGACCCAATACGGTGCCATTGACACAACTAACACATCTGACAAAAATGATGCAGAAACCCTACGAAACCATCACAGCCAATATGAAGCCAATGAAACATCTGATACTTCATCTGGTAAAACAGAGAAAAGCATTTTAGATGTCAGAAGTGAAAATGATGAAGGATCAAAAAACAATGAACACTGTAAAACTGTAGGAAATAACGCAGGTAACAGTAAAACAAATTCGATCAGTTACACATGAAGAATAAGAATTATTACTTTCTAAAATATGCTTATTTTAATGTAAAACCTCTATCGGATGCATATGTACGTAATTGGACTAATATAAATATGTTTAACGTTCTATATGTTTCAGCTGTTTAAAATATATGGAGATGGAGATGGAGAACAACACTGGAACACTTGCCAACGTACTGTATCAAGGGAAACTGGCAGTGCCGAAACTGGCAAAACCTCTGACAACGACATAAAGAAGCGTCGCAAAGAGCTTAAAACAGGTATACCTAAATCATTTAGCAAATGAAGTTGATGTGTAATGAAAAATGATGCTTCAAATGTTGTTTTTTTTTTTCTTTCAGGGTGGGGAGGGTCGGGGGAGGGGCGTGGGGTTGGGATGGGATAAGGACGACACCGGTGTCAGTTAACTTAATGATAAAGAAGCGTGATGATTATATATGATTTATGATTCTATATAACTTTATAAGTATTAACTGTTGTGTCAACAACAAAAAAAAATCACAAAAATACATTCAAATAAGTCTATTCAGTCATACATGTAAGAAATAACGATTTTTTGTCAATTTCTCTTATATAGATTTAGTAATGTAGGCTCCATACCAATGGCCAAACTGTGAGACCCAGGGGCATGACATTAACAATTTTCTATAAAAGACCCATAGTCATCAATAATCATGCTCACAATTTGCTTCTGAATGTTTTTCTGTAATAAGAAGGGATTTTGAAAGTTTACCTTGAATTTCACTGTTTTGACCACGCCCCAAAGATTTCATGGGGGTGGTGACAATAAAATGGACATATGTATTAACCGTCATGTCAGCAACAGCGAATCACACCAAAAAACATTCACATAAGAATATTCAGACATCAGAAATAACGTTTGTTGTCATTTTCTCTTATATATAGTTAGTAAATGTGGGGACCATGTAATTCACACTTTTGATTTACCAATACCAATACAACATTTCATTACAACTGATCTTACAGTTTTTGATGAGAAGTCGAAAATATGGATTGTTTACTGAAGCACTTATTTTTAGGCCCCACCCACAGAGCCAAACCGTGAAACCCAGGTACAGCAGTTCATATTTTTTATAAAGGACTCGTATACATCCATAATCATGTTCACTATTTTTTCCCAGTGCTTCCTATAAAACTCAGAAGAAGATTTAAATTAACCTTGAAATTGACTGTTTTGGCCCAGCCCCGAAGGCCCCAAGGGAATGGGAACAATACAATGCTGCATACAACATTTCATTACATTTGAGCTTACGATTTTCGAAAAGAAGTCGAAAATGTGAATTGTTTACGAATGAAATGATTTTTTTATGCCCCAACCCCAAGGTCAAATCATAAGATCCAGGAACATGCAGTTCACAAGGTTTATAAAGGACCAATATACGTCCATAAGTATGCTCACCATTTGTTTCCTTGTACTTCCTATAGTAAGAAGAAGAGTTTCAAAGTTAACCTTGAATTTGACTGTTTGCCCCGCCCCCAAACCACAGGTGTGTAGGGGTGGGGGGGGGGGGACCATGCAATTCACAATTTTGATTCACACTTTAATTTCATAATAATTTAGCGAACGGTTTTTGAGAAGAAGTCGAAAATGTCAATTGTTTAAGGATACACGATGGATGACGTACGACGACGACGACGGACAAAAGCACCCATGAGTCAAAGTCTCAGGTGACCAAAAAACGTCACTTTGCCATGACAAATCTACGTTATTTAAATATTCGGGCCAGTCGTTAAGTACTTCGGTATTTTACGTACGAGAGCCGAGTAATACTGAAAAAGCCAAATGAAGATTCGGAAACGATATTACACTAGGTTAATATCAACAAGAAATGTCGCTGGTAAGTGTTGCATGCTCTCCGAATGGTCTGTGAAAATAACAATTTATGTTATAAAAGTGTGACCTTGACCTTCGAGGTACGGGTCTTGGTCTTACGTGTGGCGTTGTCATGACATCTTGATCAATTGAGCCAAGTTAAAGACAAAGTTACAGACCAGACATGTGCAATATCAAACAAACTGAAAGTGTGACCTTGACCTTTGAGGAAAGGTACTGGGTCTAACACTTAATTATGTCATGTTGATCAACTGAGCCATGTGTTTTTGAAATTTATCCATAGGTGACAAAGTTACAAACCGGACACAAAATCTCAAATAGACTGAAAGTGTTGCCAAACAAAGTTAAAGTGACCTTGACTTTTGAAGTGGGAGTCTGGGTGTTAAATGCGAAACGTTGTCATGTTATGTTGATCATTTGTAGCAAGTATTTATAAAATTGATTTATGCATGACAAAGTTACAGGCCGGACATGACATCTCAAACAAACTCAGTGTGACCTTGAACTTTGAGTTACGCATGTGGTTCTTACACGTGACACGTCGTCATGTCATGCTGATGAATTGAGCTAAGTTTTTTTGAAGTTGATCCAGTTACAGACTGGACAATCAATCTCAATCAGACTGAAAGTGTCGTCAAACCAAGTTAAATTGTGACCTTGACCTTTGAGGTATGGTTGTGGTTCTTATTCTCGACACGACGTCATGTTAAGTTGATCATTTGTAGCAAGTATTAACAAAATCCATCTATTCATGACAAAGTTACAGGCCGGACACGAAATACCGGACGGAATGACGGACGGACTGGCGGACACTGCGATTACTAAATGCCACCCCAAAATTTTTGGTGGGGGCATCAAAATATATCATGGTTTTTTAACACTCCTGCACAGTAAATTAAAGTGAAGATTTGTTTTTGGAGAAACTGAATGTTTTATCTCCGACACCTTATTTCAACTACATTATTCCAAATTGGTACTTGTCAGCATAACAAGATATTTTATTAAGCTTTCCATTGATATTACTTTTATTAAAATAAGAGTTTATCTCTTTGGTCCTTTTTACACTTTTTCATAGACACTACTATATTTTTTTTTTACAATTCGGCAAAAATCGGCAACCTTCGGGATTTCTCGTGACTGTCCATATTCCAGATTACCGCATGGTAATTTAAATCGTTATTATGACGCCCACCCTGGGAGATTATTGGGGACATTTATTGTCGTCCTTATTTCTTGTCTTTTCATGAAGTTATAAAGCAATTTCAGTTGTGTTATGGGGTAAATACGTACACGCACATAGGACTGCTTAAAATTTATAAAAAAAAACACAACAATTCTATATTCATTGTATTTAATTTTTATGTATTTTATTAAATTTTAGGAATTAAAAAGGATGTTATTATGCATAAGACTTCTTAAGAAGGAATAAATAACTGTTATTATCAAAAAAAGAATCAATAGTTTTATAAAATGTTTCTGTATAACGTTTCTTCAAACACTGGTGTTTATGCAGACGTTTCGCGTAACGGCGTCGAATTACATATCTTATAACAAGTAATTGCAGCATAAAGGATTAAGACAGAAACCATGTTTTCATTTGGTAAATGCCAATGCGTACATAATACATGTTTTAATTAGTTTTACATCTGGTTTTAACTAATCAATGAGCAATAAACTAGTAAGTGTGAGGTGTGACAAATAATGCACTGGTCCCATTTAGCCTCTCCTGGAGTATACCTACTATGATGTTATCTATGATGATGTTATCTGTCTAGCATATATGATCAAATGTGATACTCGTTTTTTAAATGATTTTCTAAATTGGCGCCAAAGTATTTGGGAATTAAAGGGAAGCGGCAAATGTCCCAGTGGCAATTATCCACGGGGTGTTGGCGATAAAGTGTACACACATGATATATATTGTGATGGTTTATTGAATTAACAATATGTTTCAATTATGAACGTTTGCTATGATATCAATCGTATCTTGTAATATTGTAAAGAATATTGTTTGCATGGTAAATGTTTGTAAGTGAGGCGCATATGCATTATTATATAATATTTTGCACTTTTTTTTAAGCCCATATATATAAGAGGTACGTCTAAATATGTCATCAGACCGTCACATGCTTGATTATAAGAGAGAGAGAGAGAGAGAGAGAGAGAGACAGAGAGACAGAGAGAGAGAGAGAGAGAGATCAATGACAATGACATTCCCCATTTTACCATTTTAGTTAATTTTCATCAGACTGAAACATGATGATAGAGACTGAGAAGCATACCGATATATTATTTTATAATATTAAGTTTTTTTAATATAGAAAACAAATTATTAAATATAGACTATTACCATGATTAAGCCATAACATTACATGTTTTGTTCCGTAATTACATTCAATAAAATTCATTAGAATTATTTGTTACCTTTGAATAAAACGTGTTGTATCTTATTCAAATGATGAATATATTTATATTTATTATTATTCTGTTTGGTTAAACTGTATATGTATATCGATATCACGCAAACTAAAATAAACTAAAAATAGCAATTAAAGGCGTCTCAAACATTAGTATGTTTTATTGCCTTTTTCAGTTGTCTTTGCCTTTATGTAAAATCATGAAACATGTTTAAGTGTCCGATATTTATTAACGCAAAAACAAAGTGACATATATAGGCGTAACTATTACTGGGCTTAAAATATTTTACTCGAAAAAGTAAAAAAACATTATAAAATTTGTCGGTATCCGACCAGGCTATAAATCGCATAAACACATGACTGGGCTTTTATGGTATATCCATCAGTGTATATCATTTAGTTTGGTTTTATCATATCCTTTACAGAAGATGTATCTATACATTTAATTTGTATAATTAATAACATATAATACATTGATTTCAAATTTAATGTATAAATGCTTTCAAAGTTTACACACATTATAACATGTACATTTTAATACATAAAACTATGTATCCACTATATCGTAGACGATAGGAGGTTATAGATATGTTTTATCTTCCGGAGATAACTCCTGCTTTTGAGATTATATGATGGTCGAGTTCATGTTTTGTTTCAGTGGGACCTTGTTGGAATGATTATAAGCCAATTACTCATGAATCCATTCAGAAATATCAGAAGGACCTTCATGATGCAGTTTGGTATAGCCTAGACATAGCAAATCGAAACCATATGACCTCTGTTGCATTTCCAGCTATAAGTTCAGGTGAGAAAATGAACCGGACTGCGTGTTTGTAATATTGACAAAGTTTGCAACTGTATCAGTTGAACATTAACGATTCACAGCACTGTGAACAATGTTATAATGAACGAATACATTATTGTACATGTATCTATCCAATAGCAACTAGTAATCAGTTAAACAGGATAAGTTACTTTAATGTAACATATACAAGTGTTTAAATAAAAGTTCCTGATAATAATTAAATTTGTAATAGCAACATACTTATCCCTCCATTCCATTCACTTTAATCAATATGTATATATATATTTATATTTAATGAATAGTGATCTAATGAATATGTGCCTATATGAAATAAATATGATGATGTAATAAAGTTATATAATCAATAAAAAAAGAGTTTTACATTAATTCATAATATTTATTCCAACAAAGGACTCATTTATGATCAATAAGAATAATTAATAGTTTATTTTGTATTTTCTATCCATAAAACGTCAATTTAAAATGTGTTCAATAGATCTTAATAATAGATGTTATGTTCAATAGATGTTGTACATTTTAAATGTCCATATTTAAGTTTTATGTGTATATCAGAATATATTTCATTGCAACCTTGACATTTTAAAATAATTGGACAGTTGTAAAATCTTGTTCAATACTCTGTGTGATCTTTGTTATATGTACTTATATTTTTTACCACTAATTTATTCTGTGTTTAGTTAATACTTTAATCTTATATGAACCGCTCTCAAATTGCTTCCCGATTACAAAATAGTGCTGAGAGTTATTTTATCAAAGGCATTGGGTCGAGCTGGGAATCGAACACGCAACCTTTGCCGTCCGCGGCCAAAAGTTTATCTATTACACTACCGCCCGCGCTATTTGTTTCGCTAATGTATATTTAGGCTTAATCAACTCATTTATATTTGTTGTTAACTGGTGAAATAGTTACAACTGTGTTACATATATTTTATATTGTCATTGACAGTTAATATAGATGTTGTATTGAATACCACTGGCTTAAAAGTGACTGTATGCTTTTAAAGTTTAATGGTTTCAGTTCATATAATACAAATCCATTTACACAAAAAGAAAGGCAAAACATCATAATAGTAATCATCATATTACGTAATTTGCTGAAGTTACATATTACATATAGATAATTATATTACATATGTTTTAGCATCGTTTGGTGTGCCCGGGGAATTGTGTGCTTCTGAGTTCGCAAAATCAGTCATGATGTATAGCAAACAAAGGTTTGGGACGAGAGGCCACGAACTCCAAGAGGTGTGTTTTGTTGACACGGATCCAAAAACAATACAAATCATTAAAGAAACATTCAATGTCATGATCAAAGATCAGAAACCATGTCCTCACAGCTTTATGCAATACATAGTACAAAAACCAACTATCCCACAGCATGGACAAGGTAGTCGAGCACCTGAAATACCCCCTAAAAATAGACCGCACATGAATGTTGAAACTTCAAACACGTTCAGTTATCCCTCGTATATTATGAGCGCCACTGAAACCAAGTGCAAATATACAGATAAGCACACACTTCGTATATACACCGGTGACATTTTAAACGTTCGCGATGCTGACACTATTGTGTGTGGTGAAGATATTTCAGGTTCTGCTAAGGGGTATATAGCGAAGTGTCTAAAAGATGTTGGCAAATGGGAATATGTCAAAGGTAAAAATGATGCATTTTCAAACACAAAACCACGGACTGGGGACGTCGTTATTACACACGGAGGTAAAAGTCAATTTGAAAGGATAGCACATGCTCTCGTACCGCATCGCCCACAATTCAAAAGTGAGACTGAATGGAAAAATTCCTTGCGAAAAATGTACGATCGCATATTTGGAGAGACGTCGAGAGCTGGATCATTTTCGTTGGTTTTGCCTTTATTAGGAACAGGTAGTATGGTTTCTTATTTGCACCATGACAAAACCGTTATTAAGATATTATATATATTAGTTATGGGATCTGGTGTTCAAATGCGTTTTCACTTTTGGTTTCTAACTACTTTTATCGAAAGGGGTTGCATGTTAAATGAAGTAATAGGATGCTGAACTATGCAATAATGTGATCAGGACCTGTAGTTATCAGTTGTTCATGTTGGCTGAATAATACGTAATGGGTTTACTACGCCAACATTTCTCATTTATTTATTCATTCATTCGTCCGCTTATGAGTTCGTTTCGTTCGTTCGTTATTAAAAAGTTCATTTGAGTTTACCTGAGTGTCCATCGCGATCATTCTTACTGAAATAATTGTTTTACAACCATACTATTCCGGAGAATTTTTCAAACTGTCTAAGCTAAGGATAACTGAGTGTCGTACACCATGAATAATCTCAAATGTACGCATTTATGGCGTCATTACACTTTCACCTTTATTTTGGGAACTTGTAGAGTTGCATAATATTAATTGATTGATTAACTGAATGTTTAGCGTCATTTTAATGCCATCGACAGCTATAAGACGATCAGTTAACCTTACCACTGTTTCTTGGGATCCTGAAAGGTTAACCAGTACTCAAGTACACCCAATCTCCGCAAGTAACTGATAACTTTCCCACGTAAATCAGTTGTGAGAGACAAATGATTATGAGATGCAATATCGTATAACAATCATTACAGAGACTATGGCCGAGCTAGGATTCTAACTCATGGCTCCTGGTTTGATAGTTAGACGCGCTACCGATCGAGCTAATCAGGCCGTCGAATTGCATAATAACAAAGCCTCCTGTTTCATCTGATATTCATCATTCTTTGCTAGTCAAATGATAAGTGCCAAGGTCTAAAATTGTCAAAATGTGTACATTGTTAATTTCTCTTGACCATGGTGTCTTCATTTATAATTCTTTATTGCTTGTTAAACAAAAATGGTCTGTTATATATTTGATGTGGTAAATAAACATACAAATCCGTCTAAGGATTAATTATCATGTTAAAATATATCACTATGTTTGACATACATACTGCCTTTTATTGTAAGCTGTATCAGTGTTTGGTAAATTTGACATTTTGGGATGTTTTATTCCCTTTTGTAATATTAATAATATGCATTTATAGTTATATTGCCTACATTCGAGCAACTGCAGTTATATATATATTTGAGCTATGAACCTTAATTACCAAACATAGACGAGATACAGAATACCGAATTATAATGAAAAGCTTGATTGGCTTAACATGCATTATATTGTAGTTATGTTTGCATTATGATACGAATGAAAGGGGATTTAAATGCACAATTTGTTTTTATTCTTTGTTTTCGTTTTCACCCTGTAAGATAAAATGTTTATCGCCTGACACATTGAAGCAAACTAGCTAAATTTTACATGTAACCATTTTTCAATTTGCCTATTCTGTTGTTTAATCATTGAGCTGCTTTTGAAATAGTTATGATTTTATTTTTCTGTCTAATAGCTTTTACATTATGAATGGTACTAGTATATGCATTTGTGATCTCAACGAACTGTATACTGTTGTTTTATAATCATACTAATTCAATATGTTGAGTATTTGGATGATAATACACACTCATGTGTAATCACGTTAAATTGCTTAACCTTATTATACAAAATGCGGGAAATATGTACATATACATTTGGAAAACAATTTCATTTCACCAACACAAACTATAATGACATGATCATCTGAATAATTATAAATGAATATTATAGTACTCATACGATAAAGAAATAATGTTATATTATATATTCATTAACAAAAGCTGTTCACGTCTCATTGAATTATTTCAGGGGCTGCAAACGCAGATCTTCAAACATTTATCGAGATTTTCTTAGACACTTACGTAGTAGCATGTAATCGTCATCAAACAAATCCTTTGACAGTTAGTATAGTCAACATTGAAGAGTATACAACTCGCGCAATCGTCGAGGTATTCAAGAAACACATTGATAAGCACCGTAACTACACAAGTACGGATGTCCATACTGATCCAGCAAACGATTTGACGAGAAGCAGGACAGGCAGAGATAGTGGTAGTTTTACACCAAGAACAGGGCATGAAAATATCGATAAATATGCAAAGGGTGCATCAGCAGCCAGACCACCTGGAGGGCATGGCAATAACGGTGCTGGTACAGACAACAAACAAAAGGTTCACATACAATTTTGTACAATATTAACCTTATTGTATTTCATTTATAAATGAAATTATAAACTGTTACTGTAAACTTAAGGTAATAATAGGTTTTCTTGGAACCAGAAAGCACGTCCATCATTGCTCAAGAATAAAATACCACTTAAGCTGGCGCTTGAGAGCGTGTAAGGTTTTGTATATTTCATAACCACTCTACCCCCTGTTAATAGTCTTAATACAACGAAGTTTGCTATTGTCTTTTTGTTGCGGTCACTGCTTCCAATATATCCTTTTATATGTTGTATTTAAATGAGTATACAACATTTACATCTAAGACTGACTGGGTGAGCATAAGTAGAAAAAGAGGTCCATCTTGCTTACAGATGAACAATTACAAAATGTATAACGCTGTTCTCTATACATTAACAAAAATATTACCAAGGAAATGCAAGGCAATTTATTCTAAATTAAAATTGATACATATTGATTATATGCAAGGTCCACTATATTAAGTATGTAATCGTCCAAAAATCTGCAATTGAAATATCTATAAATATAGATTATGTATCCATTTTGATATTCAAAAATACTTGTCGACACATATTAGAAATATTTCACATCAACTTATCTATAAAAAAATATTGGTCGTATTCAACCTTCTACAAAACTTTATCATCATGCTATTGTTTTAACTTTAACCAATAATACATTCATCTTATCTATCACAGATAGTCACAGACAAAATCGATTATCACCCCCCCCCCCCCTAACCCCCCCCCCCCCCCCCCAACCTTCCCGATCCATATTTAACAAATATATGTAAGATTAAATCAAGATCTGAAGTAGATTTTATTTCTATATATATCTCTGATCACCACATTTTGTGGAAAATTAGGGTCTTTGATAACTACGATCAACTGTATTGATATGTTTTGTTGAACTCTTAAGTCCTGTCACAGAGATTAATTGGATATTTATTTATTTTTATTAAAATGTAACAATAATTTTGGTCGTTTTACCTGTATTTTTGTCTAGCTATCTCTTTCCCTGATTCACATAGTCTTTCCATATCTACTCTCTCATTTCACATGCATTGAATGTATGTTATCGGCAATAAGTTTTAATATCGCTCTAATCGTTATAGGTTAAACTTATTTTCCACTTTTGCAAAGATTAAATATGAAACCAAACGTCTAATCTGGTCCAATTCAACACACAAACTCATAGTACAATTTAAAGCAAACAAGTTTGCATATACAGAAATTGAAGACAAAAACGTTTAAGCAAAATTTACTGGAAATTCTTTTAATTTAACAATGTAGGAACCAAAGTATTTTAATTAATCTGATATGATTGATGATTTTCCTGCATATATATATATTCGTCTTAAGCCCTTATATATTGTTTAGTATTGTTCATCAAACAGAATCAATATGTTCAATATCTAAGATACAAATACAGCGATTTGAAGAAAAGTCAATTTCGTTAAAATGTTATCCGTTGGTAGTGTTATCCATGTTAACGTTATTTTGTTGTTATCAAAGGTTTCAAACCTACGACATCTACTTAAGATGATTATTTCATCTTGTTAAAATTTTAAGACAATATTGATTTATTACAGTCCCAGTCTACCATATATATGTCCTTGCCACCTGAAGTATCGGAATTGTTGAAAGATGAGAGATGTCAACACACTGGAAACCTGAACGTAAACATTGGTACAAGGCTAAATAACAACAATGCACCGTTGAGTCCAATGACAGATGATTCAAATGCTGCGACCAATAGACCAAAGAACAAAGATATATTTACTTGCCACACACAGGAACGATTGTCAGTTAAAGTTTATGAGGCAGATATTTTGAGTGTAAACGTTGATTGTATTGTGAATGCAGCAAATGAAAATCTTAAACACGTTGGTGGTATTGCGCTCGTGATTGCTAGCAAAGCTGGACAAGACTTAATCAAAGAATGTGATAACTACACTAAACAGTACGGACCACTTCCTGTTGGTAGAGCACTTCGGACATCAGCTGGAAAACTGCACTACAAGTGTGTGATACATGCAGGTATTGTTTTATTTAACTTTTCGGGAACATAAATTTCCATCCGTTTACTTG
The DNA here is from genome assembly GCA_029582155.1 of Panopea generosa. Classification (NCBI taxonomy): domain Eukaryota; kingdom Metazoa; phylum Mollusca; class Bivalvia; order Adapedonta; family Hiatellidae; genus Panopea; species Panopea generosa. The sequence continues at coordinate 34,705,932 of CM055908.1, read as the reverse complement.
TGTGTCGTATTTAAAAGTGATATAACAATGATGATCGCATGATATTGACGAAAACTTTTCCTAATCTATACATTTAATTTGTATAATTAATAACATATAATACATTGATTTCAAATTTAATGTATAAATGCTTTCAAAGTTTACACACATTATAACATGTACATTTTAATACATAAAACTATGTATCCACTATATCGTAGACGATAGGAGGTTATAGATGTGTTTTATCTTCCGCAGATAACTCCTGCTTTTGAGATTATATGATGGTCGAGTTCATGTTTTGTTTCAGTGGGACCTTGTTGGAATGATTATAAGCCAATTACTCATGAATCCATTCAGAAATATCAGAAGGACCTTCATGATGCAGTTTGGTATAGCCTAGACATAGCAAATCGAAACCATATGACCTCTGTTGCATTTCCAGCTATAAGTTCAGGTGAGAAAATGAACCGGACTGCGTGTTTGTAATATTGACAAAGTTTGCAACTGTATCAGTTGAACATTAACGATTCACAGCACTGTGAACAATGTTATAATGAACGAATACATTATTGTACATGTATCTATCCAATAGCAACTAGTAATCAGTTAAACAGGATAAGTTACTTTAATGTAACATATACAAGTGTTTAAATAAAAGTTCCTGATAATAATTAAATTTGTAATAGCAACATACTTATCCCTCCATTCCATTCACTTTAATCAATATGTATATATATATATTTATATTTAATGAATAGTGATCTAATGAATATGTGCCTATATGAAATAAATATGATGATGTAATAAAGTTATATAATCAATAAAAAAAGAGTTTTACATTAATTCATAATATTTATTCCAACAAAGGACTCATTTATGATCAATAATAATAATTAATAGTTTATTTTGTATTTTCTATCCATAAAACGTCAATTTAAAATGTGTTCAATGGATCTTAATAATAGATGTTATGTTCAATAGATGTTGTACATTTTAAATGTCCATATTTAAGTTTTATGTGTATATCAGAATATATTTCATTGCAACCTTGACATTTTAAAATAATTGGACAGTTGTAAAATCTTGTTCAATACTCTGTGTGATCTTTGTTATATGTACTTATATTTTTTATCACTAATTTATTCTGTGTTTAGTTAATACTTTAATCTTATATGAACCGCTCTCAAATTGCTTCCCGATTAGAAATAGTGCTGAGAGTTATTTTATCAAAGGCATTGGGTCGAGCTGGGAATCGAACACGCAACCTTTGCCGTCCGCGGCCAAAAGTTTATCTATTACACTACCGCCCGCGCTATTTGTTTCGCTAATGTATATTTAGGCTTAATCAACTCAATTATCTTTTTTGTTAACTGGTGAAATAGTGACAACTGTGTTACATATATTTTATATTGTCATTGACAGTTAATATAGATGTTGTATTGAATACCACTGGCTTAAAAGTGACTGTATGCTTTTAAAGTTTAATGGTTTCAGTTCATATAATACAAATCCATTTACACAAAAAGAAAGGCAAAACATCATAATAATAATAATCATATTACGTAATTTGCTGAAGTTACATATTAAATATATAGATAATTATATTACATATGTTTTAGCATCGTTTGGTGTGCCCGGGGAATTGTGTGCTTCTGAGTTCGCAAAATCAGTCATGATGTATAGCAAACAAAGGTTTGGGAAGAGAGGCCACACACTCCAAGAGGTGTGTTTTGTTGACACGGATCCAAAAACAATACAAATCATTAAAGAAACATTCAATGTCATGATCAAAGATCAGAAACCATATCCTCACAGCTTTATGCAATACATAGTACAAAAACCAACTAACCAACAGCATGGACAAGGTAGTCGAGCACCTGAAATACCCCCTAAAAACAGACCGCACACGAATGTTGAAACTTCGAACACGTTCAGTTATCCATTGTATATTATGAGCGCCACTGAAACCAAGTGCAAATATACAGATAGGCACACACTTCGTATATACACCGGAGACATTTTAAACGTTCGCGATGCTGACACTATTGTGTGTGGTGAAGATATTTCAGGTTCTGCTAAGGGGTATATAGCGAAGTGTCTTAAGGATGTTGGCAAATGGGAATATGTCAAAGGTAAAAATGATGCATTTTCAAACACAAAACCACGGACTGGGGACGTCGTTATTACACACGGAGGTAAGGTCAATTTGAAAGGATAGCACATGCTCTCGTACCGCATCGCCCACAATTCTATAATAAAACTGAATGGAAAAAATCCTTGCGAAAAATGTACGATCGCATATTTGGAGAGACGTCGAGAGCTGGATCGTTTTCGTTGGTTTTGCCTTTATTAGGAACAGGTAGTATGGTTTCTTATTTGCACCATGATAAAACCGTTATTAAGATATTATATATATTAGTTATGGAATCTGGTGTTCAAATGCGTTTTCACTTTTGGTTTCTAACTACTTTTATCGAAAGGGGTTGCATGCTAAATGAAGTAATAGGATGCTGAACTATGCAATTATGTGATCAGGACCTGTAGTTATCAGTTGTTCATGTTGGCTGAATAATACGTAATGGGTTTACTACGCCAACATTTCTCATTTATTTATTCATTCATTCGTCCGCTTATGAGTTCGTTTCGTTCGTTCGTTATTAAAAAGTTCATTTGAGTTTACCTGAGTGTCCATCGCGATCATTCTTACTGAAATAATTGTTTTACAACCATACTATTCCGGAGAATTTTTCAAACTGTCCAAGCTAAGGATAACTGAGTGTCGTACACCATGAATAATCTCAAATGTACGCATTGATGGCGTCATTACACTTTCACCTTTATTTTGGGAACTTGTAGAGTTGCATAATATTAATTGATTGATTAACTGAATGTTTAGCGTCATTTTAATGCCATCGACAGCTATAAGACGATCAGTTAACCTTACCACTGTTTCTTGGGATCCTGAAAGGTTAACCAGTACTCAAGTACACCCAATCTCCGCAAGTAACTGATAACTTTCCCACGTAAATCAGTTGTGAGAGACAAATGATTATGAGATGCAATATCGTATAACAATCATTACAGAGACTATGGCCGAGCTAGGATTCTAACTCATGGCTCCTGGATTGATAGTTAGACGCGCTACCGACCGAGCTAATCAGGCCGTCGAATTGCATAATAACAAAGCCTCCTGTTTCATCTGATATTCATCATTCTTTGCTGGCCAAATGATAAGTATCAAGGTCTAAAATTGTCAAAAAGTGTACATTGTTAATTTCCCTTGACCATGGTGGCTTCATTTATAATTCTTTATTGCCTGTTAAAAAAATGGTCTCTTATATTTTTGATGTTGTAAATGAACATACAAATCCGTCTAAGGATTAATTATCATGGTAAAATATATCACTATGTTTGACATACATGCTTTATTGTAATCTGTATCAGTGTTTTGTAAACTTGACATTTTGGGATGTTTTATTCCCTTTTTGTAATATCAATAATATGCATGAAAAGTTATATTGCGTACATTCAAGCAACTGCAGTTTTCACCGAATTTTATTAAAACTTAACATATTGTCAGGACTAATGTAATTGGTTTACTGACTCGAATTATATATATATTTGAGCTATGAACCTTAATTACCAAACATAGACGAGATACAGAATACTGAATTATAATGAAAAGCTTGATTGGCTTAACATGCATTATATTGTAGTTATGTTTGCATTATGATACACATGAAAGGGGATTTAAATGCACAACTTGTATTTATTCTTTGTTTTCGTTTTCACCCTGTAAGATAAAATGTTTATCGTCTGACACATTTAAGCCAACTAACTAAATTTTTACATGTAACTATTTTTCAATTTGCCTATTCTGTTATTTAATCGTTGAGCTTTTGAAATAGTTATGATTTTATTTTTCTGTCTAATAGCTTTTACATTATGAATAGTACTCGTACATGCATTTGTGATATCAACGAACTGTATACTGTTGTTTTATAATCATACTAATGCAATATGTTGAGTATTTGGATGATAATACCACGTTAAATTGCTTAACCTTATTATACAAAATGCGGGAAATATGTACATATACATTTGGAAAACAATTTCATTTCATCAACACAAACTATAATGACATGATCATCTGAATAATTATAAATGAATATCATAGTACTCATACGATAAAGAAATAATTTTATAATATATATATTCATTAACAAAAGCTGTACACGTCTCATTGAATTATTTCAGGGGATGCAAACGCAGATCTTCAAACATTTATCGAGATTTTCTTTGACAGCTACGTAGTAGTATGTAATCGTCATCAAACAAATCCTTTGACAGTTAGTATAGTCAACATTGAAGAGCACAAAACTCGCGCAATCGTCGAGGTATTCAAGAAACACATTGATAAGCTCCGTAACTACACACGTACGGATGTCCATACTGATCCAGCAAACGACTTGACGAGAAGCAGGACAGACAGAGATAGTGGTAGTTTTACACCAAGAACAGGGCATGAAAATATCGATAAATATGCAAAGGGTGCATCAGCAAGTCCACTTGAAGGGCATGGCAGAAACGGTGCTGGTACAGACAACAAACAAAAGGTTCACATAAAATTTTGTACAATATTAACCTTATTGTATTTCATTTATAAATGAAATTATAAACTGTTACTGGAAAGGTAATAATAGGTTTTCTTGGAACCAGAAAGCACGTCCATCATTGCTCAAGAATAAAATACCACTAAAGCTGGCGCTGGAGAGAATGTAAGGTTTTGTATATTTCATAACCACACCACCCCCTGTTTATAGTCTGAATACAACGAGGTTTTCTATTGTCTTTTGGTTGCGGTCACTGCTTCCAATATATCCTTTTATATGTTGTATTTAAATGAGTATACATCATTTACATCTAAGACTGACTGGGTGAGCATAAGTAGAAAAAGAGGTCCATCTTGCTTACAGATGAACAATTACAAAATGTATAACGCTAATCTCTATACATTAACAAAAATATTACCAAAGAAATGCAAGGCAATTTATTCTACTCATATATATATTTCGTCAAAGAATTATTCGATGGTCTACTTAAGGTATTCAGTGTTATATATGTATGTTAATATGACGTTTGAGGTATCAATAACATATATAAGAATGTATATTGCAGTTTGCAGAGAGAAGTCGACGTGTACAAGTCGACGGTTGTGTAATATGTTTGGATGATAAAATAAACAATCCGAAAAGGTTGATATGCGGTCATACTTTCTGCAAAAATTGCGTTGACAGTCAGTTCAAGGTATGTCTGCAATAGTTTGTATTTAACGCAAATAAGTAATGTATAAAAACGTAATGTATAATGTAACATTATGCAACAAGTCAATAACAACCATCCACAAATTGCACTGCGTTTACACTTTAATGTATTAGTAATTTTGTTTCCAATAGTTAGCAAATCAACATATAATAAAATTGCCATTTGTAAGTGATATATATGTGTAGGACGATATCTTCTAATATGTCCGTAATACTACACCCCGAAGATGCATCATCAATAACAGATCGATTCTTTTAGATATACTCGAATAAATTAATAACTTTATTTTGTCTAAAATCTAATGATATTTCATGTTTTGTTGATGCTATAGACATTGTTTTATGTTTAAGCCGAAGGCCTTATGACACATAAATATATTAAAATTTTATGCTGTGAATGTGGAATTTGACATAATAATGATACAGTAGTTAGTGTGACTTCTTTAACACGTATTGTATTGTTACGAATTTTACACTAATATGGTTCATTCGTGTTTTCATTCAGGTCAAATCCGTGTGCCCTACCTTCAGCAAAGTGTGCGGAACAATAACGGGAGACCAGCCAAAAGGACAAATGGAAATCAGTAGATCACACCTTAATCTGCACGGATATAATTTGAAAGGATCCATATCTATAACTTATAAATTTCCGGCCGGAAAGCAAAATGTACGTATGCATAGCTCATATTGTTACATCGATCATAACTAATGAATTTTACTGTTATGTGTCTGTAATTATATAATTATAAAACAATGAAATTAACTAAGCTTTCTAAATAGGACGTACGTGTTTTTCAGTCAAACCACCCCCGACCAGGAGCACAATACACAGGATTGAAGCGTACAGCATATCTACCAGATATCGAAAAGGGACATAAAATATGTGCAATGTTAAGAGAAGCATTCAACTGCAAACTCGTTTTCACAATCGGCACTTCTCGGACATCTGGACAGGACGGCGTTATTACTTGGAATGATATACACCATAAGACCGACATGAGGTCAAACGCACAGTATGAACATTAGTTTTATTGTTTTATTTGATTTGATGAATGAATTAATTAGCTTCATAATAATAGGATGTATAATGTAAACTATGTTTTTTATCCCTAAAGGCGATTACGACCAGTAAATATAACTTTTTGATTTTTATTTTTTTAATATTTTTCATATTTAAGTAACGTTAATATTGCTTTTTAATGTCTTAAGAAAATATTAGTATATTATCATACGGCATCATTTCATATATTCATTCCAATAGGCAAAATTTACAGTGGCATTTTCCAAATGTATGACAGGCTTTGAGCGCAATGGTTAAATACACTGTTGTTTTGATTCAGATATGGGTATCCAGATCCGAAATACTTGGCAAGAGTTACAGATGAACTCAATGCTAAAGGTGTGACAGAATCGGATATAGATCAGAACTTCCTACGGCGGTTAAAGACATTGAACTATGGTCAGAAACTTCATAATTTGTAAATGTTTCCCCTTACGAAATATACCAAGTGGACTACAATAATTGTTATGGACCAATGTTTAGTTATATTGATATTGAATGAAACAACAAATCAGATGACACAGGCTGTTATATGCTTAACGAAACGCAAGTATTATTTCATATAAATTTTATCCGACAATTCCATCAGTTTAAAACACCAATTTAACAAATTAATTGCGGTTGGCCTACGTGTATAACTCGAGACAAGCCCATCTGGGATAAAAAAAAACTTATAACAAACTTACAAAATTAAAAAACTTGCGTTTTTAAAAGTGTTAAGTACATACCGATGTTAGAGTTGGAGCATTGTTATTTTGATTGTCATTTGGTCTTGTAATTATGAAGATGTGCGTTAATCTTTCTGAATCTAATGCGGTGATCGTTATAATGAACAACATGGAATGTCGAAGCCTAATGAAAATAAAATTAAAAATTAACAAAGAAATGAGATATAAGTCATACGATTTGATATAGTAGCATCTTGATTGCTCTGGTAAATGGTGAAAGTTTAAATTGAAACAATATAACTAAAACGTGACATTTCTAAAGGGAGAAGTGGGGTTAGGTTAAATGGAGTTTGTCGTTGGGTTAAGGCTGGTTTTGAATACTTCTTATACTTCTAATACACCTTTTCCTGATATTTCCAATATATAAAATTTTGGGACCATAAAACGCATTTCGGAAGAAATATTTGGAACTAGTTAATGGTTGGTTTTATTTAGAGATGTTGTTCCACATATTGTTTTACGTTATTCATTGGAATCATTGCGCTCATTCGGTATTTGTCGAAAAAAGAAACACCGCTTAATCCGTTTCTAAGGAACATGAACAAGTTTCATATTTTTCACCCATCATTAACAGATTATTTAATAAAAACAGAGTCTGCCATACTATTGTCATGGGCAGAACTACGTACATAATTAGCATATGCAATCATTTGTACAGTTATGTTTTTTTCTTTCTTTTACATTGCTTCATATTCTTAATCATTACACTTCATTATAATGGTCATGATTCACTCGGTAATTTATGTTTAATAATGCTGCTATTATTTTCTGCAAAGTACATTTAAGTTCACTAATTTTACATATATAACGCTGGAACGTATTAGCCACTTGTAGTATGTTCATGCCGTACTGCAGTTCAAATTAACACCATCCACAGTTACGAGTAAACACATAAACACACTAACGCATGAGTGTTTAGTTTTGCAATTTTATTAGAGGAACAATTCCTAATGCTTAAGTCACATTAAAATAAAGCATTAGATTTTTCAGATTTTATTGCATTTACCGTCCCCATAATATATTCAGCATTTTTAAATTTGCTTTATTAAGTAGACATTCTTAGTAATGATGATGGCACATGTTTTTGAAAGTGATTGTTATAAATGATTTGATGAGTGAAGTACTTGACGTATTTTGTTATTCACACAGTATAAACCCCAGAGTGGTAGCTTTGTTTATATTTGAAAGTTTTTGTAATTAAATGGTGACCGAAAACATCGAATTATTTTCTGAAATTATCACATATTCTTTTGTTAAATTCACCATTCGCAATTCCAGCCAAACATTACTGATACATGAACATATATTAGCTCTTTACTTTTCTTAAATGTTTGCAAACAGTTGTTTATATATTATTTAGAAATACTCTCCCATCATAACACACATTATTGTCATATCCACAAAATAACCATTTTATGTGTAAACGTGTCATAAAACACAAATCAATCAACCGGCCGTTCGTTTGTTTGTTTGTGCGTGCGTGCGTGCGGTTGTTAGTGTCTGTCTTTATTCATTTGATACTTTATTCATGAAGATTCTTTTTATTCTTATCTACAATTCACAGACGAAGGACTTATTTTTTTTAGTTTTGTCAACATGTGATGAAACGACAATCACCCGTTTGTTCTTTCGACCATTTATTCCTTGAGGTTCTTTTTTCTCATCTACTATATACGGATGCAGACTTATCTTTCTGCATTCGGTTACAATATTTAAATTGTCATAGTTTGAGAATACAACACTGGAATTGACCACTATGACATTCTTCACTTATTTGGCTATCTCTTTATATTTCTGAATACCCTATTGTCCTCAAAATGTAAAAGCTTGGGTTGCCTAGGTAATCAGATTGCCCTCATTCATTTGGGGTCGGTAAGTCAAAGGGTACGAACAATACAGCCATTTATAGAATTTCTGTGTCCAACCGATCAATTAGGAAGTGTTAGTCCTAGTGCTCTCAAATTTTGCAGACTGGTTTGTTGTAGTAAGTAGATGTTTTATATATATTAAAGATCAAGGGATAAAATTCAGTGACCGAAAAATCGGGGTTTCAAAAAACAAGATTACCTGACACCTTATCATTGGTGTGGCATATATGTTTACACACATCTCTTGATTTATGTTCCATAAAGAAATGTTGCATATGTTACAAATCAATTTTTTGTCATTTTATTTTGTTTATATATGAGAGCTTAATAGTTATAATAATGTTGAAGGGTCATGTACATAAGTTGTTAGCTTCGAATAAAATGAATAGTCACAGTGACTATGTTATCAATAGTCGGCGTGTATTGCTGGTGATAGAGACAATTAATAATATATTCTTCAAGACTATCAATATTATGTTTATGTAAAAGTCAGTTAGGACTATATATACTTGGAATCGGTACTAAATAACCGATTGAAAGAACTTTTCAAGTATTTTGTATAACCACATAATCTTAAAGACATTTTCATATGTGAATATTGGATGGCAATCGTGCCTTATCTAACCTATAAGCGAGTCGTATTTTAAAACTAAGTGAGCAGTGAGTATTATGCAATCGGCCATACGAATCAGCATAACCATTCAGCTATCATGTTTGATTGGTATAGTCGAAGGACTTGCAATATATATTTATTCATGCATACATTTTACCTCTTTATCATTATGTTGTTTATCAACGAAATCATTATACATTTGTTCTTATTTGTTTACACATGCTTGATGTTCAATATATATTTTTATGTTATTCATACACTTGTAATGAGAACGTTTAATGTAGTTTAATAATTCCGTTGCCTTGACCATCAAATTCACTCATGATAGCGATATAAATATACTGAAAGGATAAAATAAAGGTCGGGTGATTTTCAGAGACACATTATCACACTTTTGCAAGATATATTTATAATAACAGTTTTATAATATGTATAATTTTTTTATAAAGGTCTTTCATTAATAATTTTGTTACTATGATCATAATCATTGACATAATCATTAATGAAATACCTTAACTTACATATTCTAAAAATGTTTATATCGTTTACAATAGTTTGATAATGTGTCTTTGAAATTCACCCGGTATCACTTTATCTATGTGTACTACGTATTTCTATTTAACTTGTACCGTACATACATTCAAAGTAATTCGATTTACTAATTATTTTATAAAAAGAGTTCAACTGCAATGTTTTAATACATTTCCATTGTATTTTAAGTCTTTACAATATCAAGAGAAAATGTATGTATAATATTATATAGTCTCATACGTGAAATGTAAATTGCGATTGGATGTGACATTGTTGTATTGTATGGTATATATTAATCTCATAAGCTTCAATATTATTTCCATTTTAAAATACGATAATTTTAAATGATTTATTGATTGATTGAACATTTAGGGTCGTTTTTATGCCATCGAGAGCTAACAGGCGATCAGTTAACCTAACCACTGTTTCCTGTACTCGAGTACACCCTATCTCTGCAAGTAACTGATAACTTTCCCACTTGAATCAGCGGTAAGAGAATGCTAATGAGACAAAGTGTCGTATATCAATCATCATGGAGACGGTTGCCAGGGTGGGGATTCGAACTCACGACCCCTGGTTTGATAGTCAGACGCATAAAAAAATGAGCTAATCGGGTCCGGCGATAATTTTTAAATGAGAGTTCTTATGCCTTCTAATGACATTTTGCCTGCTATTATACTATAAGTTAGTCTTGTAGTGCACCAAGTTTTATTTCTATCGGTGTGCAGTGTTCTTTCCGCCGTACCGATCGGGCATCCCTATATTATCAATCATGTCTAAAAATACTTTGCATGCATTTGCATCAAGCATCACAATAAGCAAGATTAATCGGCACCATACTATACCAGAGTAACTGTACTTTATTGTACATGTATCATCTTAGTAATATTAGAGAATAGTTTGTATTTTTACAACAATAGTTGTAAATATATTTTAAAGCATAGTTTTATGTTTTTGAAACTTATTTTATGCTTTAGATATCAATTTAACATTACACTCTACTTTACTAAGAACCATCTGTGTTGGTAACGCTTGGCCATTTTATTTAAAATTGAGTTATACAAAACATTGATAAGATTATTTTAACAATACTTATAAATAATTTCGCCTTTTTCGTATTGTTCAGTTCGGTATTTAAAGTACTTCTTGTAGGTCATTGCACAGTTCTGAAAATGATACTTCCACTTTTTTATAATATATTAATAAAATTTTATATAGTGATCAGGCTTTGAAGATAAGAAACTATTATACACTTCAGTTATATTATGGAATATCCAAATACACTATTCCATAAGGAATAAATGAATAATTATATATGATGTAAAATTCAAAAGTCGTCAATGTACAGATCAACTGATTACTGAGTATTGTAAGGCAAATTTATATCCTGTTGTATACTAATCCGATTTCACTTATTATCTAAAACATTGATCGAGTTAAACTTAAATTACAGTAAAGAACGAGGGAATCCTATATTATTGAAGTTACCTCCCTTTTACTGTTATATTGCCTAAAACAAATACTTCAAGAAATATATGAATCATACGATCTAAGTAATCAATCAAGTTTTCAACCCTTTGAAGTAAACTATTATATTTCATTGTTTCAAATATAACATTTAGTGAAGTATTTGAATAATGAGTTAAAAGTACTATGTCTTTAATTTGAACTATTATTCGAATGAAACGTATTCAATGTTCTGTGTGTTGCGCTATAGGTTATTCTCATTATACGCTTTCATATGTGATTTGAATAAATGTTTCATTAGAAATATGTGTGTTGTTTTGTTTGATTTCCATTCATATATTAGGTTGCATATCCAATACTCCATGAGAGTCTATGAGAGCATTATTCGTGTCAAGAGCTCCATAGTGAATATTGTGATATTTGCGGAGACGTTGTGCACGTAATCAAAGGTCTTAAATATGTCAACATCAAATCAATTCAATGAAATGTGTAAAACGTTTAGTAAAAAACATGCCCATATCAAACTTAAATGAATGAATGTTTCTCCTTAAAGGGGCAAACGACACGTTTCGTAAGTTTTCTCTTAACATTATTTTTTTAGAAAAAATTCAGATAGTTTTACTTTGATATTAATATTTCTAAATGGTTATACTTTCACAGAGCTGAAGGTTGGTACGAAGCCAGATTGATGCGTGAACAGTAATCAGTTTCACCACTGCGGTATGCCTCTTTAAACACAGATGTTACCGTAAACAGTTGTCCCATGAATGTAACTGTACACTTCTTACTTGTATGCGTTTAAAGTTTTCATTCAAGCATTCATTATATGTTAAACGTTTACATCAACCCACTGAGAAAAATATAATGGTATCTAAAGATTTCAGAATATACGCCGATGATGATTAATAAAAAAAAGATTAACATCCCATAGTTTGTATATCTTTCCGATTTGATTAGTGAGTAAACAAAGTTTAAGTTGACATACTCCGTTTGTATTTGTAGATTACGTTTGGTAGATACATACATGCTAGATTGCAGTAATTATTCATAACATTGCACAACTGTTCAGATGTAGATCATTTACCATATGTTCATTCTAACTCCTAACAACGTTTACAAATGCCTATCAACGCACGGCTCTGTATCTTAACTTCCTCCAGCAAATGACTGATCTTTGTGGAATGAGTTTGACAATCCCTATGTATTTGAATCTGATGTTGATGTTTTTACATATTTTTCAAGTAGGTCCTCTATGGTCGATTTGGTAGGCACTATCGTCTAATGACCACTTACCCCTGACCACTGATGTCATGGATTCGGGCCCAGCTCGGTCCACATTCTTTATGTGAGAAGGTTTGCCGGTAACTTTATGAAGGATGGTAGACCTATTCATACTCAATCCAGGACATATGGTTATTTCTATTTTCGATTTACGTATATTGTGTTTGTTAATACCTGACATTTGTCAAATAAGCGGAAAACGACATGAACACTAGTAAACACTCGTATTACATGGCATATACGGTAATTACTTGTAATATGTTGGATACACCATGATGAACATAACGTAGAATCAAAATATGTTGCAGAGTAAGAGAGGATACATTTGTTTCTCTTACTTATGTAACTTAGATTATATGTTAGATATGATACCTAAATATGATTTAAATTTGATCTGCAGGGTATCATATGATTAGATTTAATATTCTCAATAATGTTTATTCAGCTATTGTTTTCTGTTATTGAATAGTTATTTACGAGACTTTCGGGAATATGGAGTAAAGAGTGAGGACTCTCTCCATTCACGAATAAAGAAGAATTATCATTAATAGAAAATAAAATTGAGTAAACTATTGATTACATTTCGTAAATCTAAAAAAAAAAATAACTTCATATCTTCCATGAATCTAATTTCCAACGCTCAAATACATACTTTCCAACAATTTCCAACAGTTCATACTTGTTTACGTCAATCTATATGCATTATTATATTAATGACGTTGGTATCTAAGGCGTAAATTACGGAGCAGTTCATTTCAGTGAAATTAAACTCCAAGTAAACCCAGTGAAGATTGTCTGATAAAATGTATAATTTAAAACAAAATGCCTCCGTCATTATCTTTTGTCAAAGCTTGACATTTTAATCTTTTTTTGGAGGAAAACTCTACCCATTAACTGAACCTGGTCACAGATCACATGTTTAGTGAAAGTCATTGAAAATTAGAAATCTTTCGCCAAATTATTGTTGTAGTTGTATAGTGTTGCATATATTGTTCATATCACCTTAAACAATGTAAGTATTATCAAACCGCTTTTTGAACACATACCCAATATCAGCCCATAGTGTGTTATTGTAGTGGAACCCTTTAGTAAATATGACTGGGCACAGAAGTGATGATTTGTTTATTTAAAATAAAGAAGACAACTATGTTTAAGCTAGGAAAACAACACAAAAACTAAATAATTCCGCAATAATGTATGTGAAACATGGACATAGGAGTTACCGCTCTCCTTTCCAGCCAACTTTCTTTTTAGGGATTGTGGCAGAGTATGGTTTCTCCCCCAACCACAAATATTTGTGTTATGTTTTAGTTAGTATCTCCCAAGAAATTATACAAAATTATGTACGGATAGTATATTTGCTTCTCAACATAGAAGTGCCCCCACCTCAAAATATTTTTTTTCGGAATCAAAGCTAGGTCCTCTTCTTTAATAATAAAAACCTTCATAAAAATATGTATACTTGACCGAACATTCTAGATCCACCTACAAATTTTACGTATACATTATGCTAAATTCCTGTTATGGCAGATATTTTCTTTTCTTTATGATAACATTAACTGTGCGTCTTCAAAACTTTATATGTATGCTACCGGAACATAGCAGACTGATAACCTCAAATGTTTCAGCACAACCTTGCAATAAATCTTTGTTATCAATCAAAATGTTATACGTATTTTTACACTCAATTTGATTTCTTCGTATTGCGTATTATGTCAACTGAATGTTCGTACACGCACTTCTGACAGCTAATCTGTACCAAAGATTGTATATATCATGCACAGCAAATCAACCTGTGTCGAATTATTTAATGAGTTTGTAGTCCGTATTATGTGGAACATGTACAAACACTTATACAGTTTTGTCCACACTTCTTACAAACAATTTGTAACCTAGATTGCATATATTATACACAAAGAATATCCACCTGTGTGGAATTATTTAATGAGTTTGTAGTCCGTATTATGTGAAAGACGTATAAAAGCTCGAGTATACATACAATTTTGTCCAGTAAACTTCTCGATGTCCAAACTAAAGGTTTCCGTGTTTTACTTCTTTGTAACTCAGAAACCTGATTTGTAAACCTCCACGTGAAAGTTGTAAGCTTTTTGTTCTAAAACAGGCTCTTGTTCGGCTGTAATATAAAATTGTATTAGGCTCGACAACGTAGTATTGACCAACCTGGCATGCAGTTATGCTGCAGTAAGTAGTATTTATACTGAATTGTACTTGTCATGAATTACATCACCTATTACTAGTGATCATTAGTACATATCATTTTGTATCCTTAAAAATATCATCCTATAATTATTAATTATGACGGCATCTCATGTATCATAATGTGTGTGAAATGAAGAGGATATATGGGTAAACGTGTAAAACAATTTTTTGTTTCTTGATATCATAACATACAGGCGAATACCCCAGCAACACAAGAGAGTATACTCTTAACAATGCACGCACATACATATCAACATCGTGTGTACGTGCGTAAACACAAACGACAACGATTACCTTGACCTAGTTTTCGGTTGTGACTGTAGCACATAGTTTCATTATCAGTCTGACGAGCCACATACACTATTTCTTTATTGAAATTTAGTTTAGAGTATACACTGTAATAAGGAAGGCGTTTCGATATTAAACCTTTTATTTCCAAAAACACGAGCTGTAGATCAACAACTGTGGTCAAAACTATATTTTCCGATTCAGTTTAAAGGTTTATTTTCAGAAGTATGCGCATCACTGACCGATGATTTCAACGATCGTTAAATTCAAACACAATAGGCACCTGAAGATTTATCAGATATATTTCGTACATACTTGTTAACTTCTAAATATTTGTAATAAACCATAAATTGATTTTAAAAAAAATGTTTATAATAAATACCTGGTTTGTTAAGATTGTTTTCAATACTGGGTACATGTTTTATCTATTTTTATCATAAATCAAATAATACCGAAAGAGATATGTTATATCGTGTTACAAATACGTTCACTTGGCCAGAGTCAGTTAGTTAAGATGGCAGTTTGGTATAGTAAAATATAGTAAAAGTATGGTATGTATATTATATAATCATTATTTTTAACCTCCTGTAAAACGCAAATATCGGACAATTGGTCTAATGAATAATAACCACACGCCATTTCCAAGCGATATTACACGATACGCGTTTTAAGTGTTTGCCGGTCTGTAACCTTACCATCATGAACAAGACTGTATTTTATTTGTTAATCTGTCAAGTAGTTTACATGTCATTGTAATCTATAGTCTAGTCACATTGATTTGGGACATTTTAATGCACCGGTGTACAATAGTACATATGTATATATGTGTAGTAATTATTATATAAACAATTCGTTATTTGGACTATTACACTTCTACATATGATTTTACATAATGGAACAAACAGAAAGTGAATGTGATAACAAAAGTTTGGGATCGGAAGAAGATTTTAATCTCAACTGCCAACCATGTTACCGAGACGGAGATGACGTCAGAGCCCACGGATACTGTATTGAGTGCGAAGAACATTTATGTGTAACTTGTTTCAAATTCCACCGACGAACGGTGTTCACACGAGATCACACTCTGCTTGACACTTTGTCTATGCCAAGGAAAGCAGTTAAAACTGCGAAGAGCCCCACTAGTTCATCTGGACAAACCGACGCTTGTACGGAAGAATGTTCTGATCATAAAAAAAAGTATATAGAATATTACTGTCATTTGCACAAGTATCTAGGGTGTAGCGTATGTGTCATTCTCAACCACAAACAATGCGACAGCGTTCGTTTTATTCCTGATATAGTGGACAAGAATGAAGTGCATGCCAGCTTTGTGCAGACCATTGACTCACTTTCGCTAGAATTTAAAGAAATCAAAATTGTTTCTGAAACAAATGCCTCCGAAGCTAAAGCCATTCATAACAAAGCAAAACAGGACAAAGACGGATTCAGAAAAGTTATAAATTCTAAGCTTGATCTTCTAGATGGTGACATCGAAAATGAAATGAAATCAATCTTGAAAGAAGATACCAAGGCTATGGATGATATAAAAGAGATGAGTGACAAACGAATCAAACAGTTAGAATCAGTTTTATCAGATACCGATGATAAACATAAAGTTGGGCAAGCATGTAATGTTTTTATTGCAATTAAGAGAGTAGAGGACGATATAGTTTCCTTTACCGACGATCTGCTGACATTACAACAAAGAAATACGATCAGAAAATATAAATTCAAACCGGATGACCAGCTTCTGGAGTTGATGAGTGGACACCCAATCGGAATGCTATTGCAACCATCAAAATGTAAACAAGAGTGTGTAAGTATATTAACTTAACTACATGCATAAACTACCTTATTTTAAAACTCTATTATTTAACATGCTTTAAATTTTAAAGTACATTTAATTACAAATATAAGATGCTAATTATACTAGATAGATCCGGTAACAGCGTTTATGATATAAAGTGCTTGAAACTATACTTGTACAAAGTAATACTATTACGGTTCCGAATCGACCTAACGGAACACATACCAGTGGCTAGGACATATTTGATCATAAAAAGTGCTACTACTAAATTTCAAAACTATAATAAATAATAATTATTTTATACTAGTATAAGATTTAGTGACATGTAACTTCATATTGCAATGTTTGATATATATATTAATGTTATAGATTTTCAGATATACATTTAGACACTTAGCTAGTATCAGAATGATTAATAAAACACCAAAAAGAATGACTTATTTTAACTGATTCAGTAAAATATTACTTCATCTGTTTGATGAAGATGTAATCGAAATATGTTTTTTTGATAATCCTCTTTTCTATATTTGGATTAAACTATGAAACAGACATATTGATTAGTCTTATCTTGAGTTAGTCTGTAGTACGGACCCAGCTCTCCCGATTGGGTTCGTTAAATAGAAATGTTTGAAAAGCCACAGTTCAGGACGTTGGTTGGTCAGTTGTTTCAACTAAACGTTTGATGACGCCGTCACAGTTTAGCAAGCGTTCAACCACTATGAATTGTGGGACAGACAGGGAATTCCTTGCTTTTTATAGGTAGTAAATAGACCTAATTCAGGAGATATCAGGTTCTTGGATAGGTTATACCTTGAATTAAAGTTTCCGCTAACTGTCTAGTTACATTCAGGTACATGATTTTGATAGCTAAGATCTATCAGAAAGTATTAAAATCACACGTACTTGATTCAGGTGTGAGTGAAAGAAAATTTAAGTTTGTTTCTCAACATATAAATATATCTGATTATTTCTAGTAAATGATAGAAGTACCTGTCAAGTGTGAGATTAACGTTTATTGTTTATGCAGGGTGCCGGTGTTTCACCTGAGAATGAACCTACGTATCCTAATATAAGCTGGTCAGTTACGCGCACGGAAACGGATGAGGATTCCTCAGATGAGAAAAAAGATATAAAATAAATATGAAATCTTATGTTTTATTGCAATTCCATTTATAAATACACGGGGTGTAAGAAGTTAAAACAAGTTTATTTCCATTTTTCCAGAAGTTTTAGACCCACAAGGAATAGTTACATATGTATGAATACAAATATGAATACAAAAATGAATACAACTATGAATACAAATATGGATACAATTATGAAGACAAAATATTAATAAAAATATGGATACACATGTCAATACAAATATGGATACAAATATGGATAAAAATATGGATACAAATATGATAACACATATTGATACATATATAAATGTAAATATGAATGCAAGTATGAAAACAAATATGGATGCAAATATGAATGCAAGTATGAATACAAATATGGATACAAATATGGATAAAGATATGGATACAAATATGGATACAAATATGAATACAAATACTGATACAAATATGAATACAAATATGAATACAAATATGAATACAAATATGCCGTATATGATAAACTTCACATAACATAATGAAATACGATACATAAAGCACTTACTTTTATGACATTATAAACAAAATGTACAGATAACAGTATTAAGTTTTGTTCGACCATAGCTATATATCATTTTATATGATAAAAGATGCTAAAACTGTGGCAATATTTATATTATAAAAAATAACATACCGGTAGAAGTCGTACAATATGAGTTCATAGATCACAAACTATATCCATTTGATATTTTTCGATATCAAAACGTATATTTCAAGATCAAACAATGGAACAATTTAATATGCATCAATTTGCTAGAGTTCATTAATAAGACCATATTCTCATGCAGTTGATGTTGACCTTGGCTGTAATAAGACCAACCTATAGGCACATGTTACATTCTAGACACAATATATTTTCTTGGTTTAATTTTACAACCAAGTGACATTTTGATTTAGCAGATCATATTATTCATTGAGAACATTATTGTAAAACAATAATGGTTTTAAGGTCAAAAGCTTCATGTATAAACATTCCTGGATTTTTATAACCCGTTCTTCATCCTATTCGGTCTTTTCCAGTTATATTATTTTAATATAAAAATAACATTTTAATATCGTCAAAAACCAATGAAAACAGAAAGAAAGTTAAATTTTCACCTTTTCGTACTCCCACCATGCATTCAAATGTATTACCAAGGTGATTCTTAGCTACTGAATAGATTGATCTAATTATACATAATATTTTCTTTCGGACAACAAATAACTTGACCCATCAATTTGCTCTAACTAGATAATCAATCGCTTTTCTAAAGTCAATAAAAGCACGCTGTTATTGTTGATTGTTATCTTACATAAGTGCGATGAGTCTGTGTAATTTAAAAATGTTATCTGTTGTCCCCATATTGGATCTAAAGCCTACTTTGGCCTCATCATATACCGAACATTGCTCAGCCCAATGATGTTTTACTTAATATTACATATTACAGATAAAGTCATATTGCACTACATAATTCACAAATATTCTTTAATCAGAAATTAGGAGAAATTAAGCAATTTTAAAAAATGTATATTTCAGGTTTGAGACCTCAACTCAAAAGAGTGTTAACAAGAAGAACGGAGTATGTATTTTAAATCATTTAGCTAAAATGAGCTTCTGTTACGTTAATGTACAAACTATAGCATTAGCACTTCAAAGAATTATTATCCACACATCCACAGATGACCTAACTGTAATATATCAGATAAAATCTTTAAATGACTAAATTGGAAAATGACTAATTGAGATTTAGCCTTTAAGTTATCTAAATAAAAACAGCAATTGATCTTTTAACAGTAGTACATTTTCATCACATGTTTATCATATCTTTAGAAAATTATATGATATCAAAAAGGTTAATTAAAGTTTAATAGGGTATCATTTATTTCCAGCATTGCTGTACATATATCATATCAATTCGTTTAAATGTATTTTGATTCGTGATTTGCAGGAGAAGTGACCAAGACAAGTTATCTTCATATGTTCAGATGGAGAATGTTCATAAGGATTCCACAACAGACAGTATCAAAGCAGACTTATTTTGTAAAGGTTTTCCAATTCCACCACCTCTGATTGTCTATCAGAAAGGAATGACAAAGGCTCTACTGATTTGCGAAAGTCCAGAAGGTACTAGTCTCTTTTACTATCTTCCGGTTAACTGAAGTAAGCTCTATTTAAGAAGTAACTATTTTCTGCATTAAGGCCTTAGATTTAATGTATAAATAAATAAGAAAATATCTTGAATCTTGATATCGTTAGGTTTTTGGATATTATGTTAGTTTAAGGAAATTTTCAATGTAGTACATGCATATAATTGGTAATCCCAATTGCCATGTGTCTTGTCTTTTGTGAACACGTTTTTCAGTTTACAAGTCATTATAATATATATCCGTGTTGTTTCATAATGGTTTTATAGACTGTTCATGTTTCTTGTTTCTCATACATACGTGAGACTGTGGACATAAAACGGCTCTAATTTAAGTTTAATTTATAGTCTAATATCTTCTCTCTAATCCATCTCTCACATGCTGTGAGCATAAACAAAAGTCTAATTAAGATACTGATCTGAATAAGGTACTTCAAATTGATAGACCTCTAACTTTAAAAAGTAAACATGTAAACTTTAAATGTTGAGAATTTACCTATTTAAAGATATTCCATTTTGATACATATTTTACAAATGTTTCTGCGTGCTTGGTTTATAATAGGAATTTTAAAAGATTATTTTTATTTTCAGATGCTGTAAAATTGTATCGATTTGATGGATTATCACAGTACAAATTCATATACCCTTTGACACAGGTAACAATTAGTGTTACGTTATCTAGCCTGTATATTTTAAGTTGGTTTGATATGACGTTGTCAACTGTTGTCAAATGTCTATGTCTATGTAATATTAGCTATTATAATGCAAACCGTCTCAAAAGGCTACTGCTATTATATGACCAAGTATTACTTAAGGTATTTGTAATAACGAGTTCAAGATCAGTAATACGGCATAGGGTAATGTAGGGAATATGTTACGAAAGTGTTGAGCTGTAATATTTTATCGAATTCGATATTAAATAGAATAAAAGGGGCTGGAGAAAAATAAATTTAAATATGTTTGACTAAAAGTCAATATGTACGATATCAAGGGCACACAACAGTTTTTAACTATTAACTAATTAAGAGTAACTGACGTAGGAAGTAACACAACATGGTTTTATAACAGAAAACCAATACACATATATAGCGCATTTGGTCGGGATGACATCTGTCAATGTCATAAAAAGTTCAAGTAGAACATAGTTGAAATGATTGTTTATAGTTTACCTGTCATGTATAACTATTTAATATTTGATAAGAGTGAGAAGCGACAATCTTTAAGGGTAACGCCAGTCATGACTCGTTAGTAAACAAATAGTCAGCAGGTTGGAAATATTGTTATGTAAAGAGAAAGAGGTTAAGATGGGTTAGTGTTCAATTTTGAGTTGTGTTGAAACTATGTTAGGTTGTTGGTACTTGTTTAGATATTATAATGGACTTGTAAATAAAGTGTATCATGCGTTGTCTTGTTCACTCCGTTACAGATCCATTTGAAGCGAGAGTGATTTCGATTGTTTTCAACATATCCATACATTCTTCCCAAAACATGTTATTGAACTGGAGCCCACAATTACATATGCTTTAACTGATTTATTGCTCGCAGTGACGAATCATTCGTATAAAAGTTTTCAATAATCGCACAACACAAACTAAACTAGATAGCCTCACCATATTATGAGTATTTTGTGACTAAACAGCGCCTGACAGAACTTTGAGTTATGGTAGATTTTGAGCAAAATGGAAACATTTTATCACTCGCAATACCACTTTTTTGTTATAATATTACAATGTGTATCGTTGTTTAATGCAAAAGGGCTTTATTTTAGTCATACATTAGTTTTGAATGTTCGTGTTTTGAATTAAAACAGGTCTAACAGCTAAAACAGGTCTTACTGTCCGTTAAAATAGAAATAGAATAGAACTGACATTCCCGTCTTAGAATTTAGATACGGCAAAATTTTATCAACACAAAGACATATAATCCGTCTCTTTTCCCTAAAAAAATATGGAATGACGCGAGCGGGACACAGAGTATGATTTACACCCTCCCTTTTCGACCCCTCCCAAAATATTTAGCCAAACAAAAGATGTTATTTTCATGCTTAATTACAAGAATTATTATTTCTTCGCTTTTCAAAATTTAAGCACACCAACATATTTTATCGGACTCAATACCATGTCTACCAATATCTCAATTTTTAAAACCTATTTCATGTATGGTCGCTTGACTTAATAGCCTGGATCCGCCTATGAATTCTGTACTACTGCTCTGTAATTTTCCCTTATTTCAAAAATAAACGTTTGCGTCTCCAGAATATAATACAGTGAAGTATGTGTTACCGATATACATGTTATAGCACTCTGCTTATTTATAGCGAATTCGCTGTAATCGTGCAATAAAACATTGTTTATAGAGCTAGAGATGTTACAATAAACACAATTTACATAACAAAATGAAAATTCAATAAGAGGTAATAAAAACGGTCAAATAAAATCAATATAACTTATAAATATATCACAAAAAAACACAAACATCTGCAAGTATGAGTTTCCGCAACTTTCGTTATATCAATATCAACTAAACATCTACATTCAGAGTAATACAATTACAAATACATCATCATGCACGTTTCGAACTTTCTGTTACAATACTATATTCAATGTGCTTTATTGTTTTTTCAGTTATCTAACAGATTAACAATTACAGCCAGTATAAATGACACGGGACGAAAATATCTAGAAGACAAAACATTTCTGAAACATTTGGAAAATGATTAAATTATATTGATGTACAACTTAAATCAAAAACTCCTTTTATTATTGTTGCACCAACACCATTACAGTTGCAGAAAGCTAAAGCAATATTTACAGAAAAAAATAGATGAGAAAACATCAAAAAATGATATACAATGTGAAATAGAAAACATTGAAGTTATGCGGGATGTTTTAGATATGTGTTGGGACGTTATTCGCACCGTCAAAGTTGACAAAGTAAAAGAGCTTGAATCTCATAATGTAATTATAAACATTTCATCAGTGGGTTCTGTTATATTTTCTTGGATCAGTACTAAAGACACAAATAGAATAGTATATGATTGTTTAGAAAGTTTAAAAATAACAGCTCACAGTTTGAAAAAAAAAGAATTATCAGAAATGGATATTATTGGAGTTTCATTAGCTGAAAAAGTTCCTACATGGTGCAATGAGATAGAAGAAATATTCGACACACCATGTTGTGTTTATGTACCAGACAAAAACAAAGTTATAGTTTACTGTGACACTAATGATGACATTGGAAAGATTAATCATCAATTCCAAATAAAACAAGGTTTAGTCAAAGTGACTGGTAGAAGAAGAAGAGAACTTTATCCTTAAAATTCGCTCTTTGATTGATTGATTGAATATTTAGCGTCATTTTTTATGCCATCGAGGGCTAACAGACGATCAGTTAACCTAACCACTGTTTCCTGGGATTAACCAGTACTCGAGCACACCCCATCTCCGCAAGTAACTGATAACTTTCCCACTTGAATCACCGGTGGGAGACGAATGGTAATGAGACACAATGTCGTATATCAATCATCACGGAGACTGTTGCCGAGCGGGGATTCGAACTCACGACCCCTGGATTGATAGTTAGACGCGTAACCGAGCTTATCGGGCCCGGCTCTCTATTTAACGATGAATAGCCATTTATAGAGTCCCTTGAGCGACAAGTATTCAAGTTGGAGTTACCGTTTAACCCTTCAGTATAATTATACAAAAAAAAAAAAAAAAATTACTACGGTGCTGACATGCTCATATTTAAATTCAAGTTATATGACATTGCATTACCCAACCATCTCATTGTTAGCTCACATATTTACATCGTGTGCATAACGTGCAAAATCAAACATAATAAAGATCACTTTTTTTTTCAATATTTCTTTTCACACAATACTACGAGTACGAGAATCAGATCATTGATATTGTCAGTAAAGTACATTTTGTGGATTAGAGGATTTATATCTAAAGTATGTTAAATGCTGTAAACAGTTGTAATAATAGTTAAATATAGTTCACCTAAATATATAGTGTGACAGGGTTTATCTTGTTTGAAAAGGATATATGATATGTTATTACTTGTTTTGTAAAATCTGCACCGATGCATATTTTAGTTACCGTCCCGTTCATTAGTTAAGGGTCACTGTTTCATATAGTTATCAGTTTACAGTTTCAAAGGTTATAAATGAGTAATAACATTGGAGGATTTTCTGTAATTTTTATCGTTTACATAGTATGAATATTATGATTTAGCATGTGGTTTATTTTGATCATGTTTAAACATTCTATGGAAATGTTCCATGCTTTAAGTTTTCTATTCTGTGGTATACGTAATAGGGTTAAATCATGTTAATATTCTTGTTAATTTAAGTCATAAGTATTTAAGGACCTAGCATTTGACATTTCTCATTAAGAGATCTAGAGATTGAACCAAATATTCCTAATAAATAATTTACAGAAAGAACAGTTCACTAAACACGCATTAATCACTTGTAAGTCGAAGTTTTTTTAAGATATATACCATAGGCAGTTTATCAAGAAACAAACCGAAATGTGTCTAAAATATATTTTTAAACTAGATACAAAGGATTTGTGTATCATTACAAATAAATACGAATGATTTGGTATTTAAAATTAGTCAAAAGGTAACATCAATTTATTTAAACTAAATCCACATTTTGAAAACAGACAGCACTTAAATACTGCTTGGCGACCTTAAAGGGAGTATATCAGGAAAATATGCTATAAAAGTCTTAAACAATTAATCTATTTTTAAAATTGATAAAAAAAACCTTCTCATTAGCTTTAACAAATAAAATGATAATGGTTTGGTATGTCAAATCAACAAAGACGTGACAAAATTGATATTTAGATTGGAGTGGTAAACTTGAAAATGAATCCTCATTCTAAAAACTGACAATACTTAAATACTTCTTGTTGACCGTCACATCGTCATTCGGACTATATCTTAGATGAAACAATGTTCACTACGTTTAGTTGTATAACGGATCAAACAAAATCAGACTGAAATAATGTGAAATCACTTATTTAATACATCACCCAATATGTTTTGGAAATCTATTTTGCTCTAACCTAGATGCGAAGCCCAAGTTAGGAACTCCATATTCAATATATTATTTAGGCATGGTTGAATAGATACCATTTTGGTAATACGGGGTCAGTGAGAATATATAAAGGCATGATATATTGGTGGGGGGGGATGTTTTAACCAATTTCAAAATTTTGACAAATGCTGATATATTCTCTTTTAACTATTCATTCGGACTAAGATGTAATAAACTCTAAAATATGTAAACAGATTAGATCGAATTCAAAATGAAATAATGTGACTACGTTTAGAGTGTTCTCCGTGGACGAGTGATCTAAGGCGCCGTCTCACCGGAAGGACGATGGTAATACTCACATTCATTCTGAAATCTTCCTTCACCAATAAAACTGGATATACCATATATATTTTGAAATATGTTGAAAATTGCGTTTAACCTATTCAAAAAAAAAGTTGAAGTCGCATTCAATACGTATTAGTTAAACCTGTTTGAGTAGAAATTATTATGGCAATATGGTTTCAGTGAGTATATATAAGCATGATATATTGGACGAAAAACATGTTTACGAACAGTTTTAATTATTTTAATATTTACAACGACCAGTGCCAATTTGTTTAAAGCAATGTCACACTAACGCCACACTAAGATGAATCTTCAACACATGGTGTTTTGAGATTAAATACTGTCATGTAATAATGTCAAGGTAACAATTAACAGGCAATCGAAACAAAAAGTATTTTTGTAACACATTGTGCTCGATACGAAAAAATTGACTTTTAATGATATTGAACCTACAATAATCATCTAACGGAGCGTTAAGCTCACAAAGCTTTGCACAACTCGACCTTAGGACTCTTTGGTATGTAACAAAAGCTTGCAATCGATAATGTTACACAAGATTGACTTTATTTGCAGCCGATCATATATATAAACTACACATTTCAATAGATGCATTAAAGTGGCTTACAATTGCGAACGTGACTGTAGATTGTAAATAACATGCGCATGTCATTGCTTGCAAATCAATATCTATTCAAGTTGTGTAACAACTGGCCTGAGTAGTTTAATGTGATTTTATGGTGTATAGTAGAGTGTCGACATAAATAAACATATCAGTAATCATGATATAATTTTGATATAATCATTTCGTTATTTGGTAAATAATATCAATTTTCATAACAATGGACATATCAGGAAGTGAATGGGATAACAAGAGTTTGGGATCGGAAGAAGATTTTAATCTAAATTGCCAACCATGTTACCGAGACGGAGATGACGTCAGAGCCCACGGATACTGTATTGAGTGCGAAGAACATTTATATGTAACTTGTTTCAAATTCCACCGACGAACGGTGTTCACACGATATCACTCTCTGCTTGACACTTTGTCAATGCCACGGAAAGCAGTTAAAACTGTGAAGAAACCTAATAACTTATCCGAACAAACCGACGCTTTTACGGAAGCATGTTCTGATCATAAAAACAAGTATATAGAATATTACTGTCCTATACACAGGTATCTAGGGTGTAGCGTATGTGTCACTCTCAATCACAAACAATGCGACAGCGTTCGTTTTATTCCTGATATAGCGGACAAGAATGAAGTGTATGCCAGCTTTGTGCAGACAATTGACTCACTTTCGCAAGAATTTAAAACAATCAAAAATGTTTCTGAAACAAATGCGTCCGAAGCTAAAACCATTCATAGCAAGGCAAAACAGGACAAAGACGAATTCAGAAAAGATATAAATTCTAAACTTGATCTTCTCGATGATGACATCGACAATGAAATGAAATTGGTATTGAGAGAAGATACCAAGGCTATGGATGATATTAAAGAGATGAGTGACAAACGAATCAAACAGTTAGAATCAGTGTTATCAGACACTGATGATAAACATAAAGTTGGACAGGCATGTAATGCTTTCATCGCAATAAAGAGAGTTGAAGACAATATAGTTTCCTTTACCGACGATTTGCAGTCACTACAGCAAAGAAATACGATCAGAAAATATAAATTCAAACCAGATGACCAGCTTCTGGAGTTGATGAGTGGACACACAATCGGAATGTTATTGCAACCATCAAAATATAAACAAGAGTGTGTAAGTAAATTAACTTAATCACAGCTATGACATCTTGTATCAATCTTATGTTCAGACCCAAGTAGTTTACATGATTTAATCTTGTGATATATGTATTCTAATTGCATTTAGTTTTGGTAAGTACTAAAATGTACTAGTTCCGGTAAGGATATACTTTGTATCAAATATTTATTATAATGTATTCCTAAATTTATAACATTCCGATGAGAACTACGTGCCTGTATATTACACACCATGATATTTATGGACACATGATGTTTACCAACATGATATTTACCAACACATAATATTGATCAACATGATATTTATCAACATGATATTTACCAACACATGATATTGATCAACATGATATTGATCAACATGATATTTACCGATATGATATTTACCAACATGATATTTATCAGCAGGATATTTACTAACATGATATTTACCGACATGATATTTACCACTATGATGTTTATCAACATGATATTTACCAACACATGATATTTACCAACACATGATATTGATAAACATGATATTTACCGACCTGATATTTACCGACATGACATTTACCAACATGATATTTATCAACATGATATTTACCAACACATGATATTTATCAACATGATATTTACCGACATGATATATATCGACATGATATTTTTCAACATGATATTTACCAACACATGATATTTACCAACAGATGATATTGATCAACATGATATTTATCAACTTGATATTTACCGACCTGATATTTACCGACATGATCTTTACCAACATGATATTTATCAACATGATATTTACCGACCTGATATTTACCGACATGATATTTACCGACATGATCTTTACCAACATGATATTTATCAACATGATATTTACCGACATGATATTTACCGACATGATATATACCAACATGATAATCATCAACATGATATTCAAGTTGATGTTTATTAACATAATATTTACCAACATGATATTAACCGAAATGATATTTTCCAACATGATATTTATTAACATGATATTCAACTTGATGTTTATTAACATGATATTTACCAACATGATATATACCGACATGATATTTACCAACATGATATTTACCAACACATGATATTTACCAATACATGATATTGATCAACATGATATTTACCGACCTGATATTTACCGACATGATCTTTACCAACATGATATTAACCAACGTGATATTTTCCAATATGATTTTTAACATGATACCCGACCACGCTCTATATAACATAACGACGTTAAGGTATTATTCACAGGTTTGAGCTTTAAACACTCTCCAAATATTCTTCGACACAATCAACCGATTTCTGAAATCGGCACTATTTACTAAGTATGTAAAAAGTACAACTGTCCAACATATGTAGAAACAATATGTTAAACAGCCTTTACTAATGTAACGATACTATTACACCTGCATGACACAAGCGTTGCAATGACGGAAACCTATCCCGGCAAGATCTGAATACAAATATTCCGACAAACGTTATAACATTCCAGATCCATTACCAAGTATAACGTACATAGTGTATTCAGTGTGCACTCTTGTCGACTCTTTTCAATTACATAATCATATAAACACTTATCTGACAAGGAATTCTAAAGAATGTATCTTGTAAATAAAATCAACAGAAACCAACAAGTGACAATCAACACCGACGGTTGAATTGTCTTGACAAGCAGCATAAACAAAGAAAACGCCATCATCTAGACAAGTGTTCTTGCTTATAAAATATCATGCTAGGTTCCCACTGTCGCGCGATCTGTTACGAACGCCACGATTGGCCATTCGTAGCTGATCGTGGAATTTCTCTGAAATGTCAGGTTTGGATACGAGGTGATGCGAGTCGATACGTTCTGATACGATTTGTTGCGCTCGGATGCGATCTGGTCACGATTTGTCAATTTCAGGTGTCACGATCTGTCACGGTCTGATCTCTCGTTCAGATACGATCACATACGTTCCGATAGGATTGTTTCGATCGAGTCTCGAATTGACACGATCATCACGATCCGGTTATCCGAATTGGGACGATCTGGTACATGCAGATAAGTTCCGATATGTTCATCACGAACAGATACGCTCCGTTACGATAGGATACGATTGTAGTCGCGATGTCTTTCACGATCATGATCGAGGGTGATCACGATTTGAGCTACGACCTGACCCCGACGGGTATATATACAGCCCGACTGACCACGGACTTCATTGTTTCTTGAACTTTTACAGAGCGAACACTACAACCCTCAACCATTGATGATGGCAGGAGTTGCTGATGATGACAACGTGACATTTGCAGTATTATCGTGGGAGATCGCAACACATCTCAACAGAGCGTGGTGTTTGTCTTGTCTAAGATCAATCCCGATCACCACGATTTGGAAGCACGATTAGATGCGATCTGTCGCGCTTTGTTACGATGCAATACGATCCGATACAATGATCCCGATTGACAATTGATTGTGTTGATCGTAGAAAAATTGTGAACCGTTCAAAAAGTTTCTACGATTAACACGATTGTCACGACTGACCTCAAGATCTGAAACGATCTGATAGGATCACCACGATTAGTACACGATTAAGGCCACGATTTCAATCGTGCCGCGAATCGTGATAGTGGGAACCTAGCAATTACGTGACAGTCCATTTTCAGGGTTTACTTATATTTATCAATCAATGTAATGTCATTACAAAGTGAATGCAACCAAGTATTTTTGTTAAAATAGCTTGCAACCAATCTTCGCAGTGGCTAATTAATTTGTGCAGCACAACTGTATTATATGTATTCAGTATACCTGCATCGTTTGTCTGTACGTATGCTATAATTAAGAAACGTATATCATTTTGATTGAAATGAGGAAAACTTTATATTTGGTGAAGATTCTGAGATATTACTTTACATGAGCCATGTGCACCATGAAGCTACATGTTCGTTACATGTAAGTTCCAATCTCATGAATGTTAACAAAATTCTACCATATCAAATTATATTGTTTATACATTCGATTACCTCAGTCATGTCAAATTTCCTAATCATCATGGGAAATTAGCTACACTCCAATAAAGAAGTTCAGTCACGTATATATACTATAATTACACTATATTCCATCAAACAAGTTTTCAAAATCATCTAGTAGAGAAGCGTGTGACGTTCAATGTTACATATGGTTGGAATGGAGGACAAAATTAACATTAGGAGAGCTCTAAATTCACAAATTATGGATATAACATAGAAATAGTTCAGCACTAGTGCACTGTTTAATAATGACTATTTTACTACTAATATGTAGGCTATGGGTCCAACTAAAACGCCTGCCAATAAATCCGATGTCAAGTGCCACACACCTAAGGCTGTTGAATCGCAATGTTTCAAGGACGGAAAGCCGGTTGTAAGAAGTGAGAATTATTAATTACAAGTAGTAAATGCTCTTTTGTAATCACAAAACCAGTGATTTGTTTAAAGAGATACATACCGTTAACTTTATGATCGTTAAATGTTTTGACAGGTGATAATGATAGCTTGATATCTAACAAAGACATAATAATTAATCATCTAGTATTTTATTCGCAGAATGACAGTATAATTAATATATCTGAACTTTGATTTTCGGAATATGTTAAGTTATTAACAAATGTTGTATATAGGGCATCTGGCATTATTACCCTAATGGATATTTTATAGTCATATGGTGTCGATACTCTTTTTCGTGTTGTGTCAAATACATCACGAGTGAACCAAAATCAAGCACATACACAGATAATTCTGACAAAGTCTTGAAGATTGACTGAAGTAGAAATGTGTAATAAGAAAAGCAGATTTAAATGATCAACTGAGAATCAGATACCTGAAAAAGGTTTACTTGAAAAATGGAGTAAATGTATAGAAACATGGCACAGGTGGTAACAAAGAATTGTAAAACATATGATAAATACAATTGCGTTATATGCTTAATATATATGTATTAAAATGTCAGAATCGGAATTCCTCAATTGCAGACACCCAATACATAATAAAAATCCCTTGAAGGAATTTCTTAAGTTATGATATCATTATATTACTAGAAATGATTCTGATTGAGGTCATTCCTAATAACGAATGTATTGGCTGTTGATATAAGATTACTTATTATTGATAAACTGGCATTGACATATTCGATTCTATTGGGAAAATGGCTTTGAAATTGCTAATTTTGAGAAATGGCGTTGAAATCGCTAGTTATTAAAAACCAATTATAGTAATTAATTAGGATAAGTGGTCATATTATTTTGTTTTATTTATTATTTCAGAAACTGCGTCTGATCGTTTGAATAATGAAAGTTATAGCATTATTGTAGAAGAAAGTGCTTTAAACAATATGAAGGTGAGTTGACTTGTTTGGAATGTGTTAGTTTCTATGGCCACATATAACTATTTAATACTTAGAGGTAATTGTATGGTAGATATGTGCCGGTTGGTCATATTGATCCTGGTGTTCCATATAGTGAAAGACCAGGGCTTATATGACCAACAGTACACCCCTACCATACTGTAACCGTTTTATTACATTTATACCTATTATTCCTATTTGACGACCTTTAATTTCCGTGATATAAAATGGTCTCTTTTTTTCAAAACGTAAGAGTTAAAAATAGAAAAAATACTAAAAGAATTATGTTTTGTCTGGGAATAGAAAAATGCAGATAACCAGGCGAATGTTCTACCATTGGACTACGTCGCTGATTGAATGCAACGCGATATTAATATTAACAGTGTTATGTATTTGTTATGTTTTTTTTTATACTTTAAATCGACAATAATATTAAATTAACGAAACGGGTTTCCAACATACCATTTTCTAACAAATCCTTTTGTTTTATTGTGTTAATCTCGTCAACTGTAAATTCATCGGCCTTATGCCTCCTGTTTCCGAGTCAGTTTATTTCAGTGACTTACTTTTTGATCTCTTGAATGCTAAATACAAATCGTCCTTCATACTATTCTGTTGGTAATTTTGGTCTTGTAGGTACCGATGTATACTGGAATGGTACGACTTGATTCTATCTAGCTCATAATCAAAATCGTCCTTTTACTTATACTCAGATATAATCGGACTAAGGCCATATTCAATGCAATTGTTGCTATTCATAATGAACAGCCAAGTCTTCCTCTTTTAAAATTTTACAACATCGCTTATTGTCTGTAGTTTATTGTTAGTGTTTTTCATTTTTTCCATAAATCTACGGTCGCCATTGTTGTAACATGATACCTCAGCATCTGAAACACCCAGAGTTACTTCCCTTCTACTACATTTTAACCATGCATGCTTTATCTTTGCCAGTCCAGTCTATACATTTCATCTAGTAATCACAGTAAGTTCATAGGGCAATATTAAATAGTAAGAATACAATGTATTGACGTTTTGTATTATTCCAAGAAGTAAGAACAATAACATCACAGTTATCCTCGCTTATCTTTCTGAATTTATGAAAAGAATTGCGTTTAATGGCTTTATCCAAAGCTAACAGGCGATTTGCTAAGCTTTCCAATGTCTTTCCTTCAATTTTTAAAGTGTCTGTTTTCTCGTGATGGCATTCGGTTATTATGACTTGATGGGTTTATTAATTAGTGTTCGTTTGATATCGAGGTTATTTACAAAAAATAGCAGCATGTATGCAGTCTGTTTAACTACGGGCCTAATATGAATTTGTACCGGGCCGGTATAATTCTATAGGTAGTCTGTATGATTAGATATTTTTATAGATCATATATATCGTGTCGAAAGTATTGTGCATACACATTGTGTAAGGTAAAGAAAAATAAATAAACACTGACATATCGTGATGAAATTTAGGATATATTTGATACAATCAATCTCTTAATATTAAACCATCACCATTAATGTATTCATGTAATTACGTACATGTACACTTTTTGAAGGTGGACGTTATTGTAAACACAATTTCTCAAAACTTGGATTTAAAAAATGATGCTGTTGTCCACTTAAATTGTGGCAATGTTCAACAGTGGACAGATAAATAAAATTTTCTAGGAAATGTTGAAACACATTCAAAACTGTTTTATAAATAAGAAGAATTGTATCTTTTAACAGTTGCAATTCTTTTATAATCATCCAAAGAATCACTCTTTTTACTATGTCACTGTCAAATAAGCGTATCAATGTAATTTAAAGTAACTATCGAAATGCACAGGAAGTCAAGGGCTTTACAATACTTTTTATAGTTGCCAGATCGGACAGGTAGTCCTGATGTATCACAAAAGTTACATAATGGAGGAAATACAAATGTCACATCAGGTGCGTCATTGACAAAAGACAAAACTAATGAAACAACTGGCACACCTGATAAAAATGATGCAGAAACCCGACAAAACCATCAGAGCCAAGATGATGCCAATGAAACAACTGACATACTTGATGAAAATGATGCAGAAACCCGACAAATCCACCAGAGCCAAGATGATGCCAATGAAACAACCGACATACCTGATGAAAATGATGCAGAAACTCGACAAAACCACCAGAGCCAAGATGATGCCAATGTAACAACTGACATACCTGATGAAAATGAAATAGAAACCAGACAAAACCACCAGAGCCAAGATAATGGTAATGAAACAACTAATACACATGATGAAAATGATGTAGAAACCCGACAACACCATCAGACCCAATACGGTGCCAATGACACAACTAACACATCTGACGAAAATGATGCAGAAACCCTACGAAACCATCACAGCCAATATGAAGCCAATGAAACATCTGATACTTCATCTGGTAAAACAGAGAAAAGCATTTTAGATGTCAGAAATGAAAACGATGAAGGATCAAAAAACAATGAACACTGTAAAACTGTAGGAAATAACGCAGGTAACAGTAAAACAAATTCGATCAGTTACACATGAAGAATAAGAATTATTACTTTCTAAAATATGCTTATTTTAATGTAAAACATCTATCGGATGCATATGTACGTAATTGGACTAATATAAATATATTTAACGTTCTATATGTTTCAGCTGTTTAAAATAGGTCACAAAGCCAATGATTCTCATATAACGACTTCTTTATACTTAAAACGGTGTATTTTGAAAGTAAAAAAAATGCAACTAAAATACATTTAAATTCATTAAAAAAAGTTTTTTGAACACGCGAGTGCGCATATGAAAGTGACACACAACTGAAAAATATATACCAGGTGTAACAAGCTTATTACCATTACAGAAACTGATGTATTAAGCACAGAGTTAGGTGAAGCAACTGCAAAAGTGAACTTGGGAGGACAATCATACACTTGGAATGTGAGTATTTCTGACACAATTTTATACTGAAAGTATTTTAAATCCGTCACCCAGCCCGGGTTTCAGTTACTGTCGAGGGCTTACCACTCTTTCTGGGGATTCTGTGAAATTAACCAGAGTAAACCTCTGCAAGTAATATAATAAAATAACTTGACCCCTTAAATCATCTGTGAGAGACGAACGCTAATAAGACACAATGTAAATCATCACGGAGACTGTGGCCAGGTGGGGAGTCGAAATAATGACCATTGGTTTGATAGACAGACGCGTCACCGACAGAGCTAATCGGGCCCGGCTAAACTTATAAGCAATAAACAAACGGTAATATTTTCCTTTCACTATTTTGAAAACCGATTTTGCTAATTGAAATTAAAGCATGTTTGTCTTTCCGATCATCAATAAGAAATTACTTTCCACAAATTTTAATGAACATTCATGACAGATTCATTAGCATGATATATAAGGAATATAATTTATTTGATGAATGCTCTCTTGGCTTATAACCTCATGTTAGTTAATATATAGGTTATCTATGTTTGAACATGAATATATAAATAACATATCTACAGAGGTATTCAATAAATAACCTTTAAGATTAAACAGAAATGTATAAATCGTTATTTGAACGAATAAATCAGTAAATGAAAGGTACGAACAATACAAATTCAAATGACGACATGAGACGTGGTCAAAGATAACAGTAAATATAATGCCACTTTACTTGAGTAGTTTAAATCACAGGCGAATGCATGCTACGACCTCAGAGGCAATCAACGACCGACAAACAATAAAAGCATCTCCGATGCTTCCTCATCTGCAAACAAAACTGAATATAAGCCAGATGGAAAACAACACTGGAAAACTTGCCAACTTACTGTATCAAGTGAAACTGGCAGTGCCGAAACTGGCAAAACCTCTGACAACGACATAAAGAAGCGACGCAAAGAGCTTAAAACAGGTATACCTAAATCATTTAGCAAATGAAGTTGTAATGAAAAATGATGCTTCAAATGTTGTTGTTTTTTTCTTTCGGGGTGGGGAGGGTCGGGGGGAGGGGCGTGTGGTTGGGATGGGATAAGGACATCACCGGTGTCCGTTAACTTAATGATAAAGAAGCGTGATGATTATTTATGATTTATGATTCTATAAACCTTTATAAGTATTAACTGTTGTGTCAGCAACAACAAAAATCACAAAAATACATTCAAATAAGTCTATTCAGTCATACATGTAAGAAATAACGATTTTTTGTCAATTTCTCTTATATAAATTTAGTAATGTAGTCCCCATACCAATGGCCAAACTGTGAGACCCAGGGGCATGACATTAACAATTTTCTATAAAAGACCCATAGTCATCATTATCATGCTCACAATTTGCTTCTGAATGTTTTCTGTAATAAGAAGGGATTTTGAAAGTTTACCTTGAATTTCACTGTTTTGACCACGCCCCAAAGATTTCATTGGGGTGGTGACTATAAAATGGACATATGTATTAACCGTCATGTCAGCAACAGCGAATCACACCAAAAAACATTCACATAAGAATATTCAGACATAAGAAATAACGTTTGTTGTCATTTTCTATTATATAGAGTTAGTAAATGTGGGGACCATGTAATTCACACTTTTGATTTACCAATGCTCTATACAACATTTCATTACAACTGATCTTACAGCTTTTGATGAGAAGTCGAAAATATGGATTGTTTACGGAAGCACTTATTTTTAGGCCCCACCCACAGAGCCAAACCGTGAAACCCAGGAACAGCAGTTCATAATTTTTATAAAGGACTCGTATACATCCATAATCATGCTTACTATTTTTTCCCAGTGCTTCCTATAATATTAAGAAGAAAATTTAAATTAACCTTTAAAATGGCTGTTTTGGCCCAGCCCCGAAGGCCCCAAGGGAATGGGAACAATACAATGCATACTTTTGATTCACCCTTAGGTACCAAAGCTGCATACAACATTTCATTACATTTGAGCTTACGATTTTCGAAAAGAAGTCGAAAATGTGAATTGTTTACGAATGAAATGATTTTTTTATGCCCCAACCCAAGGCCAAATCATAAGACCCAGGAACATGCAGTTCACAAGGTTTATAAAGGACCAATATACGTCCATAAGTATGCTCACCATTTGTTTCCTAGTACTTCCTATAGTAAGAAGAAAAGTTTCAAAGTTAACCTTGAATTTGACTGTTTGCCCCGCCCCCATACCACAGGTGTGTAGGGAGGGGGGGGGGGGACCATGCAATTCACAATTTTGATTCACACTTTAATTTCATAATAATTTAGCGAACGGTTTTTGAGAAGAAGTCAAAAATGTCAATTGTTTAAGGATACACGACGGATGACGCACGACTGGACGACGACGGACAAAAGCACCCATGAGTCAAAGTCTCAGGTGACCAAAAAACGTCACTTTACCATGACAAATCTACGTCATTTAAATATTCGGGCCAGTCGTTAAGTACTTCGGTATTTTACGTACGAGAGCCGAGGAATACTGAAAAAGCCAAGTGAAGATTCGGAAACGATATTACACTAGGTTAATATCAACAAGAAATGTCGCTGGTGTTGCATGCTCTCCGAATGGTCTGTGAAAATAACAATTTATGTTATAAAAGTGTGACCTTAACCTTCGAGGTACGGGTCTTGGTCTTACGTGTGGCGTTGTCATGACATCTTGATCAATTGAGCCAAGTTAAAGACAAAGTTACAGACCAGACATGTGCATTATCAAACAAACTGAAAGTGTGACCTTGACCTTTGAGGAAAGGTACTGGGTATAACACTTAATTATGTCATGTTGATCAACTGAGCCATGTGTTTTTGAAATTTATCCATAGGTGACAAAGTTACAAACCGGACACAAAATCTCAAATAGACTGAAAGTGTTGCCAAACAAAGTTAAAGTGACCTTGACCTTTGAAGTGGGAGTCTGGGTGTTAAGTGCGAAACGTTGTCATGTTATGTTGATCATTTGTAGCAAGTATTTATAAAATTGATTTATGCATGACAAAGTTACAGGCCGGACATGACATCTCAAACAAACTCAGTGTGACCTTGACCTTTGAGGTACGCATGTGGTTCTTACACGTGACACGTCGTCATGTCATGCTGATGAATTGAGCTAAGTTTTTTTGAAATTGATCTTTAGGTGACAAAGTTACAGACCGGACAAGAAATCTCAATCAGACTGAAAGTGTCGTCAAACCAAGTTAAATTGTGACCTTGACCTTTGAAGTATGGTTGTGGGTCTTATTCTCGACACGACGTCATGTTAAGATGATCATTTGTAGCAAGTATTAACAAATTCCATAAATTCATGACAAAGTTACAGGCCGGACACGAAATACCGGACGAAATGACGGACGGACTGGCGGACACTGCGATTACTAAATGCCACACCAAATTTTTTGGTGGGTGCATCAAAATATATCATGGTTTTTTTAACACTTCTGCACAGTAAATTAAAGTGAAGATTTGTTTTTGGAGAAACTGGATGTTTTATCTCCGACACCTTATTTCAACTACATTATTCCAAATTGGTACTTGTCAGTATAACAAGATATTTTATTAAGCTTTCCATTGATATTACTTTTATTAAAATAAGAGTTTATCTCTTTGGTCCTTTTTACACTTTTTCATAGACACTACTATATTTTTATTTACAATTCGGCAAAAATCGGCAACCTTCGGGATTTCTCGTGACTGTCCATATTCCAGATTACCACATGGTAATTGATATCGTTATTATGACGTCCACCCTGGGAGATTATTGGGGACATTTATTGTCCTTATTTCTTGTCTTTTCATGAAGTTATAAAGCAATTTCAGTTGTGTTATGGGGTAAATAAGTACACGCACATAGGACTGCTTAAAATTTATAAAACTTCTTAAGAAGGAATAAATAACTGTTATTATAAAAAAAAGAATCAATAGTTTTATAAAATGTTTCTGTATAACGTTTCTTCAAACACTGGTGTTTATGCAGACGTTTCGCGTAACGGCGTCGAATTACATATCTTATAACAAGTAATCGCAGCCTAAAGGATTAAGACAGAAACCATGTTTTCATTTGGTAAATGCCAATGCGACCATAATACATGTTTTAATTAGTTTTACATCTGGTTCTAACTAATCAATGAGCAATTAACTAGTAAGTGTGAGGTGTGAAAAATAATGCACTGGTCCCATTTAGCCTCTCCTGGAGGATACCTACTATGATGTTATCCATAATGATGTTATCTGTCTAGCATATATGATCAAATGTGATACACGTTTTTTTAAATTATTTTCTAAATTGGCGCGAAAGTGCCCATAATATAATTTCAGTTTCTTAACAAATTACAGTTTTAGATTATATTTTAAATAGAATTGAAACATGAAACTTGTTAGTTTAATCATATTTTCTTTTTTAATTTCTAATTTATCAATCGTTTTCATCCTATTGCAATTGAAGTAAATTGTTCAACTAATCTTTCCAATCCGTTGTAGTAAATGCCTGCTGATAATTACTGATTAGCTGACAATTTGTATATTTGGGAATTAAAGGGAAGCGGCAAATGTCCTAGTGGCAATTATCCACGGGGTGTTGGCGATAAAGTGTACACACATGATATATATTGTGATGGTTCATTGAATTAATTTAACAATATGTTTCAATTATGAACGTTTGCTATGATATCAATCGTATCTTGTAATATTGTAAAGAATATTGTTTGCATGGTAAATGTTTGTAAGTGAGGCGCATATGCATTATTATATAATATTTTGCACTTCTTTTTTTAAGCCCATATATATAAGAGGTACGTCTAAATATATCACCAGACCGTCACATGCTTGATTATAAGAGAGAGAGAGAGAGACAGAGAGACAGAGAGAGAGAGAGATATCAATGATGATAATGATGATGATGATGATGATGATGATGATGATGGTGATGGTGGTGGTCGTGGTCGTGTTGGTGGTCGTGGTAGGATGATGATGATAACTGATGATGAAATAAGATAATGATTATACTAATGTGATTATACTTAATGATATGTTCTCTACTTTAGTAAATGTTCATTAAACAGTAAAACATTCCCCATTTTACCATTTAAGTTAATTTTCATCAGACTGAAACATGATGATAGAGACTGAGAAGCATACCGATATATTATTTTATAATAAGTTTTTTTAATATAGAAAACAAATTATTAAATATAGACTATTACCATGATTAAGACATAACATTACATGTTCTGTTACTTAATAAATCCGTAATTACATTCAATAAAATTCATTAAAATTATTTGTTACCTTTAAATAAAACGTGTTGTATCTTATTCAAATTATGAATATATTTATATTTATTATTATTCTGTTTGGTTAAACTGTATATGTATATCGATATCACGCAAACTAAAATAAACTAAAAATAGCAATTAAAGGCGTCTCAAATATTAGTATGTTTTATTGCCTTTTTCAGTTGTCTTTGCCTTTATGTAAAACTAGACCTATCACTGAAGGTGATGAATACCCCCGAACGCCGCCATGACAGAAAATGGTTAATCATTGTATGAAGATTTATTAAATTATATCCAATAGTTTTAAAGTTATGCTCCAGACAAAAAAGATTCTTAATAAAAGAGAATGTTATGGATTGAGTCTTTTGTATTGTTTATTTTTTTATGGTTTGGTTAAAATTAAAAACGGTCTTTTTAATTATTGTGCAGTGTACAAGCTTTCATGGCAATCAATAAATGTTATACTTTTTCGAGTTATGTTGAGGGACAACAATTTTATGGATAAGAAACAAACAAGAGCACTAGGAATACAATATCGAATCTGCTTTGCTCAAACTCCATGTATTCATCAACTTGGTTCTTTCATGAACTTTATTAAACTGTTATCACTGATGGCTTTAATAGTACTTTAAAAGTAATGCACCAGACAAGGGAAATATATCAAAGGACAATAACTCTGTAATTAGCAAGAATAGAGTTATGTTTCTTGTACACTGCACTTCATCTCATTATATTTTACCAGTGTATGAATTTTGATGAAATTCCATCCACTACTTTAAAAGTAATGCTCTGGACAAGGGAAATATATCAAAGGACAATAACTCTGTAATTAGCAAGGATAGAGTTATGTTTCTTGTACACTGCACTTCCTGTCATTATATTCTACCATTGTATGAAGTTTGATGAAATTCCATCCCGTACTTTAAAAGTAATGCTCCGGACAAGGGAAATATATCAAAGGGCAACAACTCTGTAATTAGCAAGAATAGAGTTATGTTTCTTGTACACTGCACTTCCTCTCTTTATATTCTACCATTGTATGAAGCTTGATGAAATTCCATCAGGTACTTTTCAAGTTTTGCTCCGGACAAGAAAAAATATCAAAGGGCAATAACTCTGTAATAAGCAATAATAGAGTTATGTTTCTTGTACACTGCACTTTCTACCATTGTATGAAGTTTGATGAAATTCCATCCAGTACTTTAAAAGTAATGCTCCAGACAAGGGAAATATATCAAAGGGCAATAACTCTGTAATTAGCAAGAATAGAGTTATGTTTCTTGTACACTGCACTTCCTGTCATTATATTCTACCATTGTATGAAGTTTGATGAAATTCCATCCAGAACTTTAAAAGTAATGCTCCGAAAAAGAGAAATATATCAAAGGGCAATTACTCTGTAATTAACAAGAATAGAGTTATGTTTCCTGTACACTGCACTTCCTCTCATTATATTCTACCATTGTATGACGCTTGATGAAATTCCATCCGGTACTTTTCAAGTTATGCTCCGAACAAGAAAAAATATCAAAGGGAAATATATCAAAGGGCAAAAACTCTGTAATTAGCAAGAATAGAGTTATGTTTCTTGTACACTGCACTTCCTCTCATTATATTCTACCATTGTATGAAGCTTGATGAAATTCCATCCGGTACTTTTCAAGTTATGCTCCGGACA
This sequence comes from Panopea generosa, assembly GCA_029582155.1. NCBI lineage: Eukaryota > Metazoa > Mollusca > Bivalvia > Adapedonta > Hiatellidae > Panopea > Panopea generosa. Next base: position 34,664,042 of record CM055908.1, on the reverse strand, counting down.
AGAAAAAATTCAAAGGGCAATAACTCTGTAATTAGCAAGAATAGAGTTATGTTTCTTGTACACTGCACTTCCTCGTATTATATTCTACCATTGTATGAAGTTTGATGAAATTCCATCCCGTACTTTTCAAGTGATGCTCCGGACAAGGAAAATTGCAACGGACAGACCGACCGACAGACCGACAGACCGACAGACCGACCTCAGGGTGATTCCAATATATCCCCTCAAAACTTCGTTTGTCGGGGGTATAATCATGAAACATATTTAAGTGTCCAATACTTATTAACGCAAAAACAAAGTGACATATATAGGCGTAACTATTACTGGGCTTAAAATATTTTACTCGAAGAAGTAAAAAAAACATTATAAAATTTGTCGGTATCCGACCAGGCTATAAATCGCATAAACACATGACTGGGCTTTTATGATATATCCATCAGTGTATATCATTTAGTTTGGTTTTATCATATCCTTTACAGAAGATGGACCAATATCAGAGACATATAAATATGTATTAAGTCACTGTTAATATTTTGTAGCGTTATTGTTTAAAGTATTTATTATGTCTTTTAGAGCGTTTTAAATGTATTAAGCTTGATTAATCAAAAACGTTCTATTTGTAGATTACATTAATTAATATTTAAATGGATATTCATCTTCCAGGTCAGAATAATTACAACATACACAGTATCTTTCATTTCTCTGTATTCTGAATGTATGTATAAGTTTTTATTTACCCTCGCGATTTCAATCAGTCATTTTGGCGAGCAGATCTGTATTCTGTTTCTTTCGAAACGAGAAAAGTCAAAACCAGATAAAATTGACATATGGCTTATCATATACACGCATGACTGCGTTGCCCCTAGGCGTAGCTAGGGAATACTATTTTGTACCACATATGGCTACAAAGGAGGGTAACTTTTGACACACGATAAAGAGGGCCCTTGCTTGATGACCCAGATAATTCGATAAACGACCATGATTCATATAGTTGGACATGACTATGAAGCAGTAAGTAACACATCGGGCTCCTATTAAAGTCAAAGTCATATTGCAGGGACAAACTATCACATTTTCCTCTAAACTCTGCGTTTTGGGGCAAGTAAATGCTTACAGTCATGTGAATGTATCTTGGCACACGAGATAAGTAGAAATTATGCTAATAGCTCTCTGTTAAAATGTAGGTGCAAGTTATTTATATAGATACTTAAAATATATAAAACTCTTTTTTTTTCACAAATTTTCGGCTTACGCCTTCTTCAGAAAAATTGCCGTCTTTTTTAAAACTATTTAACATTCACTTTGTAAAGTTAAACTTATTGAATATATGCCTGTTTGTTCTAGTGATACATATTCAAAACTGTATGTGATAGTACATGGTGAGAGTTGTCGAGTTCTCAAAAGTTCTTGTTTATCATTTGCTATTGGCGTCAACTTTAACTAGACTGGTACATGTGAAACTAATTGTATTTCAAACGTTAAGCAAACGATTACAGACGAAATGCAAGAGCCTCAAATGAACCACTGCCCAACAAGGCACCAGAGACGCCAACATTAGAACTACAGAATTGTGGTTACGATACAAACGTCGAGTTCGCCAAGTCGGATATAGAAAAGAAGTTTAAGCATGACCTACCAAAGGTATTTTTCAAAACGTTTGTTCATATTTGTAACATTGGATATATATTAAAATGACATAGTTATTTTAAGCTCACCACCAATCACTAATTACGAGACTCAGTAGAAGTATTTTTATAACTTTAAAATAACAACAGGAAAGAATATGTAATTCTAGCTCAATATACATAAAAATACTTCCTCAAATGTATAGCAGTTGTTTATAATTCATATTATGTCATGAAATATCTTCATCAATGTGTAAAATATAAAATTAGTTTTGAAATGAATACAACACATCTGATGTTCTTTCATAAATAAATACGAATCATTTGGAATTTCATGTACGCCAACACTTTTCACTTTAGAGTTTGGCAGCTATGTCATTCACAATACAATTACAAAATATTTAAATAATTTTCATAATAATTTAAGATTCTCCTCCGTTCTCATAATTAAATACACGATAAAATACATTTAATGACAAAATGACCTTCCATCGAAACTGGTGAAATATTTCGTTTGAATGCAATTTGCGAGTATCCGATTATGTTGAAATTCTGAAATGTATTTAATTCACTATGACAAGGCATGCTTACAATATAAGTAGTAAATTGATGATAATTGATCCATATTGATTATATGCAAGGTCCACTATATTAAGTATGTAATCGTCCAAAAAAATCTGCAATTGAAATATCTATAAATATAGATTATGTATCTATTTTGATATTCAAAAATACTTGTCGACACATATTGGAAATATTTAACATCAACTTATCTATAAAAAAAATATTGGTCGTATTCAACCTTCTACAAAACTTTATCATCATGCTATTGTTTTAACTTTAACCAATAATACATTCATCTTATCTATCACAGATAGTCACAGACAAAATCGATTATCACCCCCCCCCCCCCCCCCCCCCCACCCACCCCACCCCCGATCCATATTTAACAAATATATATAAGATTAAATCAAGATCTGAAGTAGATTTTATTTCTATATATATCTCTGATCACCACATTTTGTGGAAAATTAGGGTCTTTGATAACTACGATTAACTGTATTGATATGTTTTGTTGAACTCTTAAGTCCTGTCACAGAGATTAATTGGATATTTATTTATTTTTATTAAAATGTAACAATAATTTTGGTCGTTTTACCTGTATTTTTGTCTAGCTATCTCTTTCCCTGATTCACATAGTCTTTCCATATCTACTCTCTCATTTCACATGCATTGAATGTATTTTATCGGCAATAAGTTTTAATATCGCTCTAATCGTTATAGGTTAAACTTATTTTCCACTTTTGCAAAGATTAAATATGAAACCAAACGTCTAGTCTGGTCCAATTCAACCCACAAACTCATAGTACAATTTAAAGCAAACAAGTTTGCATATATAGAAATTGAAGACAAAAACGTTTAAGCAAATTTAACTGGAAATTCTTTTAATTTAACAATGTAGGAACCAAAGTATTTTAATTAATCTGATATGATTGATGATTTTCCTGCATATATATATATTCGTCTTAAGCCCTTATATATTGTTTAGTATTGTTCATCAAACAGAATCAATATGTTCAATATCTAAGATACAAATACAGCGATTTGAAGAAAAGTCAATTTCGTTAAAATGTTATCCGTTGGTAGTGTTATCCATGTTAACGTTATTTTGTTGTTATCAAAGGTTTCAAACCTACGACATCTACTTAAGATGATTATTTCATCTTGTTAAAATTTTAAGACAATATTGATTTACTACAGTCCCAGTCTACCGTATATATATCCTTGCCACCTGAAGTATCGGAATTGTTGAAAGATGAGAGATGTCAACACACTGGAAACCTGAACGTAAACATTGGAACAAGGATAAATAACAACAATGCACCGTTGAGTCCAATGACAGATGATTCAAATGCTGCGACCAATAGACCAAAGAACAAAGATATATTTACTTGCCACACACAGGAACGATTGTCAGTTAAAGTTTATGAGGCAGATATTTTGAGTGTAAACGTTGATTGTATTGTGAATGCAGCAAATGAAGATCTTAAACACGTTGGTGGTATTGCGCTTGTGATTGCTAGCAAAGCTGGACAAGACTTAATCAAAGAATGTGATAACTACACTAAACAGTACGGACCACTTCCTGTTGGTAGAGCACTTCGGACATCAGCTGGAAAACTGCACTACAAGTGTGTGATACATGCAGGTATTGTTTTATTTAACTTTTCGGGAACATAAATTTCCATCCGTTTACTTGTGTCGTATTTAAAAGTGATATAACAATGATGATCGCATGATATTGACGAAAACTTTTCCTAATTTATACATTTAATTTGTATAATTAATAATATATAACATATGGATTACAAAATAAATGTATAAATGTTTTCAAAGTGTACACACATTATAACATGTACATTGTAATACATAAATCTATGTATCCAATATTGGGTAGACGATAGGAGGTTATAGATGTGTTTTATCTTCCGGAGATAACTTCTGCTTTTGAGATTATATGATGGTCGAGTTTTGTTTCAGTGGGACCTTGTTGGAAGGATTATAAGCCAATCACTCATGAATCCATTCAGAAATGTCAGAAGGACCTTCATGATGCAGTTTGGTATAGCCTAGACATAGCAAATCGAAACCATATGACCTCTGTTGCATTTCCAGCTATAAGTTCAGGTGAGAAAATGAACCGGATTGCGTGTTTGTACTATTGACAAAGTTTGCAACTGTATCAATTGAACATTAACGATTCACAGCATTTTGTACACTGTGGCAAATAATTAATACATTATTGTACATGTCTCTATCCAATAGCAACTAGTAATCAGTTAAACAGGATAAGTTACATTAATGTAACATATACAAGTGTTTAAATAAGTGTTCCTGATAATCATTAAACTTGTAATAGCAACATATTTATTACTCTATTCCATTCACTTTAATCAATATGTTTATATATATTTATATTTAATGAATAGTGATTTAATGAATATGTGCCTATATGAAATAAATATGATGATGTTATAAAGTTAGATATTCAATATAAAAAGAGTTTTACATTAATTCATAATATTTATTCCAACAAAGAACTCATTTATGTTCAAACTAATTAATAGTTTATTTTGTATTTTCTATCCATAAAACGTCAATGTGTTCAATAGATCTTTATAATAGATGTTATGTTCAATAGATGTTGTGCATTTTAAATGTCCATAATTAAGTTTTATGTGTATATCAAAATATATTTCATTGCAACCTTGACATGTTATTATCACAGGTGTATATAATTAGACAGGTGTAAAATCTGGTTCAATACTCTGTGTGATCTTTGTTATATGTACTCATTTTTTATCACTAATATATTGTGTGTTTAGTTTATTCTCAGACCTTATACGAACCGCTCTCAAATCCGCTTCCTGAGTAGAACCAGTGCTGAGAGTTATTTTATCAAAGGCATCGGGTCGAGGTCGGGATTGAACACGCAACCTCTGCCGTCCGCGGCCAAAAGTTTATCTATTACACTACCGCCCTCGCTATTTGTTTCGCTAATGTATATTTATCTTTTTTGTTAACTGGTGAAATAGTTACAACATATATTTTATATTTTCATTGACAATAATATAGATTTTGTATTGAATACCACTGGCTTAAAAGTAACTGTATGCTTTTAAAATTTAATGGTTTCAGTTCATATAATACAAATCTATTTACACAAAAAAGAAATGGAAAAAATCCTAATTATAATCGTATTACGTAGTTTGCTGAAGTTACATTTTACATATAGATAATTATATTACATATGTTTTAGCATCGTTTGGTGTGCCCAGGGAATTGTGTGCTTCTGAGTTCGCAAAATCAGTCATGATGTTTAGCAAACAAAGGCTTGGGACGAGAGGCCACACACTCCAAGAGGTGTGTTTTGTTGACACGGATCCGAAAACAATACAAATCATTAAAGAAACATTCAGTGTCATGATCAAAGATCAGAAACCATGTCCTCACAGCTTTATGCAATACATAGTACAAAAAGCAACATATCCACAGCATGGACAAGGTATTCGAGCACCTGAAATACCCCCTAATAACATACCGCATACAAATGTTGAAACTCCGAACACTTTCAGTTATCCCTTGTATATTATGAGCGCCATTGAAACCAAGTGCAAATATACAGATAAGCACACACTTCGTATATACAACGGTGACATTTTAAACGTTCGCGATGCTGACACTATTGTGTGTGGTGAAGATATTTCAGGTTCTGCTAAGGGGTATATAGCGAAGTGTCTTAAAGCTGTTGGCAAACAGGAATATGTCAAGAGTAAAAATGATGCATTTTCAAACACAAAACCACGGACTGGGGACGTCGTTATTACACACGGAGGTAAAAGTCAATTTGAAAGGATAGCACATGCTCTCGTACCGCATCGCCAACAATTCCTTAATGAGACTGAATGGAAGAAATCCTGGCGAAAAATGTACGATCGCATATTTAGAAAGACGTCGAGAGCTGGATCGTTTTCGTTAATTTTGCCTTTATTAGGAACAGGTAGTATGGTTTCTTATTTGCACCATGATAAAACCGTTATTAAAATATCATATATATTAGTTATGGAATCTGGTGTTCAAATGCGTTTTCACTTTTGGTTTCTAACTACTTTTATCGAAAGGGGTTGCATGCTAAATGAAGTAACAGGATGCTGAACTATGCAATTATGTGATCAGGACCTGTAGTTATCAGTTGTTCATGTTGGCTGAATAATACGTAATGGGTTTACTACTCCAACATTTCTCATTTATTTATTCATTCATTCATCCGCTTATGAGTTCGTTTCGTTCGTTCGTTATTAAAAAGTTCATTCGAGTTTACCTGAGCGATCATTCGTACTGAAATAATTGTTTTACAAATCATACTATTCCGGAGAATTTTTCAAACTGTCCAAGATAAGGATAACTGAGTGTCATACACCATGAATAATCTCAAATGTACGCATTTATGGCGTCATTACACTTTCACCTTTATTTTGCGAACTTGTAGAGTTGCATAATATTAATTGATTGATTAACTGAATGTTTAGCGTCATTTTAATGCCATCGACAGCTATAAGACGATCAGTTAACCTTACCACTGTTTCTTGGGATCCTGAATGGTTAACCAGTACTCAAGTTCACCCAATCTCCGCAGGTAACTGATAACTTTCCCACGTAAATCAGTTGTGAGAGCCGAATGATTATGAGACGCAATATCGTATAATCAATCATTACAGAGACTATGGCCGAGCTAGGATTCTAACTCATGGCTCCTGGATTGATAGTCAGACGCGCTACCGACCGAACTAATCAGGCCGTCGAATTGCATAATAACAAAGCCTCCTGTTTTATCTGATATTCATCATTCTTTGCTAGTCAAATGATAAGTGTCAAGGTTTAAAATTGTCAAAAAGTGTACATTGTTAATTTCCCTTGACCATGGTGGCTTCATTTATAATTCTTTATTGCTTGTTAAAAAAATGGTCTCTTATATTTTTGATGTTGTAAATGAACATACAAATCCGTCTAAGGATTAATTATCATGGTAAAATATATCACTTTGTTTGACATACATGCTTTATTGTAATCTGTATTCAGTGTTTTGTAAACTTGACATTTTGGGATGTTTTATTCCCTTTTTGTAATATCAATAATATGCATGAATAGTTATATTGCGTACATTCGAGCAACTGCAGTTTTCACCGAATTTTATTAAAACTTAACATATTGTCAGGACTAATGTAATTGGTTTACTGACTCGTATTATATATATATTTGAGCTATGAACCTTAATTGCCAAATCATAGACGAGATACAGAATACTGAATTATAATGAAAAGCTTGATTGGTTTTACATGCATTATATTGTAGTTATGTTTGCATTATGATACACATGAAAAGGGATTTAAATGCACAATTTGATTTTATTCTTTGTTTTCGTTTCCACCCTGTAACATAAAATGTTTATCGTCTGACACATTTAAGCCAACTAAATTTTTACATGTAACCATTTTTCAATTTGCCTATTCTGTTGTTTAATCGTTGAGCTTTTGAAATAGTTATGATTTTATTTTTCTGTCTAATAGCTTTTACATTATGAATGGTACTCGTACATGCATTTGTGATATCAACGAACTGTAAACTGTTGTTTTATAATCATACTAATTCAATATGTTGAATAATTATAAATGAATATTATAGTACTCATACGATGAAGAAATAATTTTATAGTATATATTCATTAACAAAAGCTGTACACGTCTCATTGAATTATTTCAGGGGCTGCAAACGCAGATTTTCAAACATTTATCGAGATTTTCTTAGACAGCTACGTAGTAGCATGTAATCGTCATCAAACAAATCCTTTGACAGTTAGTATAGTCAACATTGAAGAGCACAAAACTCGCGCAATCGTCGAGGTATTCAAGAAACACATTGATAAGCTCCGTAACTACACACGTACGGATGTCCATACTGATCCAGCAAACGACTTGACGAGAAGCAGGACAGACAGAGATAGTGGTAGTTTTACACCAAGAACAGGGCATGAAAATATCGATAAATATGCAAAGGGTGCATCAGCAAGTCCACTTGGAGGGCATGGCAGAAACGGTGCTGGTACAGACAACAAACAAAAGGTTCACATAAAATTTTGTACAATATTAACCTTATTGTATTTCATTTATAAATGAAATTATAAACTGTTACTGTAAAGGTAATAATAGATTTTCTTGGAACCAGAAATCACGTTCTTCATTGCTCAAGAATAAAATACCACTTAAGCTGGCGCTGGAGAGCGTGTAAGGTTTTGTATATTTCATAACCACTCTACCCCCTGTTAATAGTCTCAATACAACAAGGTTTTCTATTGTCTTTTGGTTGGGGTCACTGCTTCTAATATATCCTTTTATATGTTGTATTTAAATGAGTATACAGCATTTACATCTAAGACTGACTTGGAGAGCATAAGTAGAAAAAGAGGTCCATCTTGCTTACAGATGAACGATTACAAAATGTACAACGCTGTTCTCTATACATTATCAAAAATATTACCAAAGAAATGCAAGGCAAATTATTCTACTCATATACATATTTCGTCAAAAGAATTATTCGGTGGTCTACTTAAGGCTTTCGGTGTTATATATGTATGTTAATATGACGTTTGAGGTATCAATAACTTATGTAAGAATGTATATTGCAGTTTGCAGAGAGAAGTCGACGTGTACAAGTCGACGGTTGTGTAATATGTTTGGATGATAAAATAAACAATCCGAAAAGGTTGATATGCGGTCATACATTCTGTAAAAATTGCATTGACAGTCAGTTCAAGGTATGTCTGCAATAGTTTGTATTTAAGGCAAAAAAGTAATGTATATAAACGCAATGTATAATGTAACATTATGCAACAAGTCAAAAGCAACCATCCACAAATTGCACTGCGTTTACACTTTAATGTATTAGTAGTTTTGTTTCCAATAGTTAGCAAATCAACATATAATAAAATTGCCATTTGTAAGTGATATATATCTGTAGGACAATATCTTCTAATATGTCCGTAATACTACACTCCGAAGATGCATCATCAATAACAGATCGCAATGAACTTAACTTTATTGTGAAGAGTTAAACAATTAAATGATTATGATAGTTTAATGTGAATTTCTTTTAGATATACTCGAATAAATTAATAACTTTATTTTGTCTAAAATCTGATGATATTTCATGTTTTATTGATACTATAGGCATTGTTTTATGTTGAAGCCGAAGGCCTTATGACACATAAATATATTAAAATTGTATACTGTGAATGTGGAATTTGACATAATAATGATACAGACGTTAGTGTGACTTCTTTAACACGTATTGTAATGTTACGAATTTTACACTAATATGGTTCATTCGTGTTTTCATTCAGGTCAAACCAGTGTGCCCTACTTGCAGCACAGTGTGCGGAACAATAACGGGAGACCAGCCAAAATGGATATCAGTAGATCACACCTTAATCTGGACGGATATGATTTGAAAGGATCCATATCTATAACTTATATATTTCCGGCCGGAAAGCAAAATGTACGTATGCATAGCTCATATTGTTACATCGATCATAACTAATGAATTTTACTGTCATGTATCTGTAATTATATAATTATAAAACAATGAAATTAACTAAGCTTTCTAAATAGGACGTACGTGTTTTTCAGTCAAACCATCCCCGACCATGAGCACAATACACAGGAATGAAGCGTACAGCATATCTACCAGATATTGAAAAGGGACAAAAAATATGTGCAATGTTGAGAGAAGCATTCAACCGCAAACTCGTTTTCACAATCGGCACTTCTCGGACAACTGGACTGGACGGCGTTATTACTTGGAATGATATACACCATAAGACCGACGTGAGGTCAAACGCACAGTATGAACATTAGTTTTATTGTTTTATTTGATTTGATGAATGAATTAATTAGCTTCATAATAATAGGAAGTATAATGTAAACTATGTTTTTATCCCTAAAGGCGATTACGACCAATAAATTTAACTTTCTAATTTTTATTTTTTTAATATTTTTCATATTTAAGTAACGTTAATATTGCTTTTAATGTCTTAACAAAATATTAGTATATTATTATACGGCATCATTTAATTAATTGCGGTTGGCCTACGTGTATAACTCGAGACAAGCCCATCTGGGATAAAAAAAATGATAACAAACTTACAAGATTAAAAAAACTTGCGTTTTAAAAAGTGTTAAGTACATACCGATGTAAGAGTTGATGCATTGTTATTTTGATTATCATTTGGTCTTGTAATTATGAAGATGTGCGTTAATCTTTCTGAATCTAATGCGGTGATTGTTATAAAGTACAACATGGAATGTCAAAGCCTAATGAAAATAAAATTAAAAATAAACAAAGAAATGAGATATAAGTCATACGATTTGATATAGTAGCATCTTGATTGTTATGGTAAATGGTGAAAGTACAATTAAAACAATATAACTAAAATGTGACATTTTTAAAGGGAGAAGTGGGGTTTGGTTTAATGGAGTTTGTTGTTGGGTTAAGGCCGTTTTAAATACTTCTAATACTTCTGATACACCTTTTCCTGATATTTCCAATATATAAAATTTTGGGACCATAAAACGCATTTCGGCAGGACCCCATGTAGAAATATTTGTTACTAGTTAATGGTTGATTTAATTTAGAGATATTGTTCCACATATTGTTTTACGTTATTCTTTCGAATCATGGCGCTCATTCAGTATTTGTCGAAAAAGAAACACCGCTTAATTCGTTTCTAAGGAACATGAACATGTTTCCTATTTTTCACCCATCATTAACAGATTCAATAAAAACGGAGTCTGCCATACTATTTTCATGGGCGTGTTCTGCCCTTAAAACGGTATAACGTCTCACTACACAGTAACGCCTCTTTTTTCCCACGGTAGCAAGGTTCTTACTCTTAAAAAAAAGGCCTATGTACTTTGGTCATGAAATATTTTCAAAATGGTTCATAGTGGCTGGGATTTCTTGCTGCAGATGAGTAGAGCAAAAGATGACATATCATATACTGCAATAACACATCACTGGTTATAAAAAGGTGACTTTAATAGGATTGCAACATATGCATGTATTTATGAGCATCTGAGGACTTCTTTTTTCAAAAATGCTCAGGGTGTCACTGAACCCTCTTTAAAAAAAACCCATCGTGGTCAACCAGTTATTGTGCATTTTTATGTGTGTATACATTCCTGCTATGAAAAAAAATACTTCAAAAAAAAAATTCTTTGTGGAATTCTTTTTTTACCAGTGAAATCCTAGACCTTATTTTATATAGAACAAAGAACAAAATTCAACTGAGACCTTAAGAAAAATATGATCAAAACCTTGAAAAAAGCGCAACAATAACACAGATCAATTTTTTCTTTAAGAATATCTCAGACGCAGTAAATTAGGTGAATTTGAGTGTTTAACGGTGCCATTTCATTAGAAATCAGTGGATTTTGTCAAATATTTGACAATATTACGGCCATATATTGATGGAAATGTAAGTAAAATAAATTGGATTTGTATCAATCAGTTGTTTTACTTCTCAAGCAGTGATGCTGTGAAAAGAAGTGCACATTAGTGTATGGCAATAAGCACTATGGGCTCAATTTATTGTTTCTACCAACTTAGCAATGTTTATGGTAATGCCAAATTGTCAGATATTTCCAGGAAGGTTAAACACTGTCATTGTTTCTGTTTACAATTGTAGCTTTCAAGCCTAGAATCATTTTATATAGAACAAAGAACAAAATTCATCTGTGTAGTGAGATAATAATTGCTATATATGAGAACTACGTACATAATTAGCATATGTAATCATTTGTTATGTTTTTCGTTTATAAAGCTTCATATTCTAAATCATTACACTTCATTATAATGGTCATGATTCAATTGGTAATTTATGTTATGTTTAGTTCACCAATTTTACTTATATAATGCTTGGACATTTTAGCCAGTTGAAGTATGTTTATGTCGTTCTGCAGTTAAAATTAGCACCATCGACAATTGCTAGTAAACTCATAAACACATTTACGCATGAGTGTTTAGTTTAGCAATTTTGTTAGAGGAACACTACTTTGTGTTTAAGTCATATTTAATTAAAGCATTGTCAGATTGTATTATACCTACCGTCCCCATAATATATTCAGCATTTTCATATTTGCTTTATTAAGTATACATTCTTAGTAATGATGGTGGCAGACGTTTTTGAAAGTATTCCTAATTGTTTGATGAGAAAAGTCGTTTATGTATTCTGTTATACATACACTAGATTGAAGCCTTATCTTGAATGTAGCAATGAATTTACGCATAAAAATACACTTGAAAAGCGTGTTATTCATCAGTACCATCTCCACTAGAATTGAAAATTACCATTTAATTGTCATATGCTTTGTTTTATTCCATTTACCCAGCATTGTATGTGGATGATTATAATCCAGTTAGTTAGGACCGACGAAATAGCCAACTGTTCGTACAGTTGAAAGTAGAAACACCACAGTGGTAGCTTATTTTGTACTTGAATATATTTGTATCAATATGGTGACCAAAAACTTTGAATAATTTTCGAAATTATCCCATTTCTTTTATTATTATTATTATTATTATTATTATTATTATTATTATTATTATTATTATTATACTAGCTATTAACTATTCGTTTTCTTAAATGTTTCGAAACAGTTTTCTATATATAATTTATGAATATTAAAAAATGTATTTCAAAAGTAAGTTTCCTATCATTACGTGCATTATCTTTATGTCCACACAATTACCGTTTTACTTGTCAACATGTCATAAACGCTAATAATCTTTTCGTTCGTTTGTACGTGCATGCGTGCGTTTGTTCAATCAACCATTTATTCCATGAGTTTCCTTTTTTATCAACTACTATTCACAGATTCGGGACTAATGTTTTTTTCGTTCGGTTACATTCTTGAAATTGTCTTTAAACATAGTTTTAGTGCTCAATGTCGGAATCGACCACATTTGTCATTCATTTTGCCACCTCGTTATATTTCTGGATACCCAATATTCCTCAAACTTTACAGTTTTTGGTTCCCTTGGTTATCAGATAGCTCTTATTCATCAGTCAAATCTGATCAAAACAACTGCCATTTATGGAAAATCTGTTTCCGACTGATGAATAGGGAAGTGTTAGTCCTTGGGATTTCACATTTAAATGGAACAGTGTGGTTTGTTTTAGCAAGTAGATGCTTTATGTCTATTCAAAGTTACGGCCACTAACACCTAACACCTAACTCCTAAATTATACATTTACCTGACACCTTTGGTGTAGTATATATCTTGATTTTTGTTCTATAAAGAAATGGTGCATATGTAACAAACCAGTTTTTGTCTTTTTTTGTTTTATACATAAGAGTTTACTTTTGTATATTTTTTTGAAATATATGTAATGTTTAAGGTTCATGTATATAATTCAGTTGTTTGCCTCGAAGTAAATAAATCGTCACAGTGACTACGTTATAAATAGTCGGTGTATATTGCTAGTGATAGAGACAATTAATAATATACTTCTCAAGCCTATCAATTTCATGTTCATGTAATAGTCACATGAACATAAATACATTTTTAAGTGCGAAAGTTGGATGACAGTCGTGACCTTTCTAACATATAATTGAGTCGGCTTATCAAACATAAGAGAGCAGTGAGTATTATGTAATCGGATAACCATTCAGCTATCATGTTTGATTGGTATAGACCAAGAACTTGCAATATGTATTGATACAAGCATACATTTTACCAGTTTATCAATGTGTGGTTTACCAACGAAATCATTATACATTTGTTCTTACTTGTTTACACATGAGTGCTTAGTGTTAAATATAGTTTTACATTGTTTATATACTTGTACTGTTAATGGTTAATGTAAACCATAATTCGAGTGCCGCCCATGAAATTTCATCATTGCGACATAAACATACTGAAAAGGATAAAAGAAAGACCGGGTGAATTTCAGAAACACATTATCACACTATTGATATCGATTATCACACTTTTAAAATATGTATATAAAGGCATTTCATTAATAATTTTGTTACTACAGTGTTTTTTTCGGCCATTTGTATAGCCGTTTTTGGGTCATATTACCAATGGCAAACAGTATCTTTTTTGCCAATTGAGTTGTAAACATTCCCAGTTGAAAGCTTCAATAATTGTAAATTGAAACTTCCTTGATAACTCCTTGATAACATAAACAAAGTTTTCCAATTATGTATTGAGTAGGACACTGATTATTTAAATAAATAGTCAGAGAAGCAAGTGTATCCATTTGAACAAGCTGAACAAATATATCTAATGCAAAAGTTTTCCCAATGTTAATGAAAACGCTGCTAAAATTCCCAGTTCAAAGGGTATGGGTCATCTTCCCAAAATGGTGAGAACAAAACACTGTACTTTGATTATGATTATTGACATAATCATTAATTAAATACCTTTACTTACATATTCTAAAACTTTAATATCGTTTACAATAGTTTGATAATGTGTCTTTGAAATTCACCAGGTATCACTTTATCTATGTGCACTATGTACTTCTATTCAACCAGTATCGTACATACATTCAAAGTAATTCGATCTACTTATTATTTTATAAAGAGTTCAAGTGCAATGTATTAATACATCTCCATTCCATTGTATCTTAAGTTGTAAAGATATCAAGAAAGAAAATATTATGCAAAACATTATATTGTCTCTTGCGTGAAATGTAAATTGTGATTGAATGTCATACCGTTGTATTGTTTGCTATATATTAATCTCATAAGCTTCAATACGATAAGATACGATAATTGTTAATGATTGCTTGATTAATAGAATATTTAGCTACATTTTTATGCCATCGAGGGCTAACATATGATCACTTAACCTAACCACTGTTTCTTGGGATCCTGAAAGGTTAACTCACACCCCATCTCGGCAAGTAACTGATAACATTCCCACTTGAATCAGCGGTGAGAGAATGATTATGAGACACAATGTCGCATATCAATGATCATAGAGACGGTTGCCGATGGGGATTCGAACTCATGACCTCTGGATTGATAGTCAGACGCGTAAACGAATGAGCTAATCGGGCCCGGCGATTATTGTTAAATGAGAGCTCTTATGCCTTCTGATTACTTTTTGCATGCCATTATACTTTTAGTTAGTCTAGTTTTACGTCTATCGGTGGGCAGTGTTCTATCCGCCGTACCGATCGGATATGCCTATATTATCTTACATTTCTTGACATGTATTTGTATCAAACATCGCAATAATCAAGATTAATCGGTACCATAATATACCAGAGTAACTGTACTTTATAATACATGTATCTTCTAAGTGATATTAGAGAGTTTTTTTCTTTTTACATCAATAGTTATAATTATATGTTAAGGCATATATTTGGAACTTATGTCATGCTTTAAATATCAATTTAACATTACACTCTGCCTGACTAATAACCATATGATTGTGTGGGTAACGCTTGACAATTTTATCTAAAATTGAGTTATAAAAAAACATTGATAAGATTATTGAAAACAATGCTTATAAATAAGTTTCGTATTGTTAAGTTCGGTATTAAAAGTATGGCTTTATGTGGGTCATTGCACAGTTCTGCAAATGATACTACCACGTTCCTGTTAGATTTCCATTAAATTTTATATCGTGATTGAACAATAGGAACTATTAAACACTTCAGTTATATTATGATATATTTGAATGCACTATTCCATAAGGTATAAACGAATACTCATATATACTATAAAATTCAAAAGTCACTGATATACACAGCAACTGATTACTAAAAGGCGAAATTATATCCTGTTGTATAATAATCCACTCTCACTCATTATCTAAAACACTGATCAATTTAAACTTAAATTACAGTATAGAACGAGGATATCCTATATAAATGTAGTTACCTCCCTTTAACTGTTAGATTGACTAAAGCAAATACTTCAAGAAATATATAGATCATGCGATCAAAGAAATAAATCAAGGTTCCACCCTTTAAGATAAATTCTTATATTTCATTAATACAACTATTACATTTTCTATATGATTAATTAGTTGAAAGTAATATGTTTTTAATTTGATAACTATTATTCGAATGTAACGTATTCAATGTTCTGTGTGTTGCTATAGGTTATTCTCATTATACGCTTATATATGTGATTTGAATAAATGTTTCATTAGACATATATGTGTTGTTTTGTTTTATTTCCATTAATACATTATATTGGATATTCAATACTCCATGAGTGTCTATGAGAGCATTGTTCGTATCAAGCTCCGTAGCCAATACTGTGATAGTACCATTATTACATTAGATTGGATATTCAATACTCCATGAGTGTCTATGGGAGCATTGTTCGTATCAAGCTCCATAGCCAATACTGTAACAGTACCATTAATACATTAGATCGGATATCCAATACTCCATGACAGTCTATGAGAGCATTGCTCGTATCAAGCGCCATAGCTAATACAGTGATAGTTCCATTAATACATTAGATCGGATATTCAATACTCCATGAGAGTTTATGAGAGCATTGTTCGTATCGAGCTCCATAGCCAGTACAGTGATATTTGCTAAGACGTTGTACACGTAATCAAGGGTCTTAAATATGTCAACATCAAATCAATTTAATGAAATGTGTGAAACGTTTAGTAAAAAACAGGCCCATATTCAACTTAAATGAATGAATGTTTCTTCTTAAAGGATATACGACGCGTTTCGTGAGATTTCTCTTAACATTATTTAAAAAAAAATGTGCATCGACATAATGTTAATTTCTCTGCATGAATTTGGTAAAATTCTGAAAGGCATTCTATTTTGCAGCTTTAGTTAGTTTTCCTTACAGATATGTCTAAATGGTTTAACAGGGGTGGGGAGCCAGAATGATTCGTGAACTTATTATTATAAGTAAAATAAATTTCTACACTGCGGTATTGCTCCTTAAACACAGATGTTACAGTTGTCCCATAAATGTAAATGTAAAACTTTTACATGTATATGTTAAAAGTTTTCACCCACCTACTTCTTATACGTTAAACGTTTACTTCCATCCGCTGAAAAAACGTATAATGATATTTAAAGATTTAAGAACATATGCTGATGATGATTAATAATAAGGAATAACGTCCCATAGTTTGTATATCTTTCCGATTTGATTAGTGAGTAAACAAAGGTAAAGTAACTTTAGTTGACATACTCCGTTTGTATTTGTAGATTACGTTTGATAAATACATACATGTGAGATTGCAGCAATTATTCATAACATTGCACAACTGTTTAAATATAGTCATTCATCATCTGTTCGTTCTAACCCCCAACAACGTTTACAAATGCCTTTAAACGCACGGCTCTGTATCATAACTTCCTCCTGCAAATGCCTTTAATTGTGGAATGAGTTTGGCAAACTTTATATATTTGAATCTAATGTTGGTGTTTATACATATTTTTCTAGTGGGGTCCTCTGTGGCCGACTTGGTGAAGGCACTACCGCCTAATGACCACCTACCCCTGATAGATACAAATATGAATACAAATATGAATACATTTATGAATACATATATATATATATATATATATATATATAAATACAAATATGAATACAAATATAGATACAAATATGATAAAAATATGAATACATTTATGAATATGAATACATATACATAAATACAAATATGAATACAAATATAGAAACAACTATTATTACAAATACTGATACAAATATGAATAAAAATATGATACAAATATGACTAAAAATATGAATACAATACAAACATGAATACAAATTTGGATACAAATATATTATACAAAAATTATACAAATATGAATACAAATATAGATACAAATATAGATATAAATATGAATACATATATGCATACACATAAAGATACAAATATGAATACAAATATGAATACATTTATGAATACATATATATTTATATACAAATATGAATACAAATATAGGTACAAATATGAATACAAATATGAATACATTCATGAATATGAATACATATATATAAATACAAATATGAATACAAATATAGAAACAAATATGAATACAAATACGAATATGAATGCAAATATGAATACAAATATCAAAATGAATATAAATATGAATACAAGTATCAATATGAAGACAATTATGGCAACGAAACAGTATGCGGTAAACTTCACATAAAATAGTAATATACGATACATAATGCACTTACTCTAATGACATTATAAACAAAATGTACAGATTGCTGTTTCAAGCCATGTTCGACTATCGCCATATATCATTTTATAAAGATAATACAACTATGGCCCAATTTATATTATGCTAATCAGCATACCGGTACAAGTCTTGCAATATGAGTTCGAAGATAAAAATCTATATTTATTTGCTATTTCCGATATCGAAACGTATACTACACGATCAAACAATGGAACAATTAATTTTCTCTTACTACATTATTACTAAAGTCAATTATAGCATAATATAGATGTTGATTGTTATCTAACATATGTGTGATGGATGAACTTGTGTGATTCAAAATGTTATATTGTCCCCACATTGAATTAAAACCTTATTGAGTCTCGTTATATACCGAATAATGTTCAGTCCAGTGATGTCTTACTTAATATTATAGATTACAGTTAAAACAATATTTTACTTCACATCCCACATAGTGTTTAGTCAGAAATAAGGAGAAATTAAGCATGTTTCGAAAAAATATATTTTTCAGATTTGAAACCACAGCCCAGACGAGTGTGTGCAAGCAGTACGGAGTAAGTGTTTTTAATCATTTCACCTAATATGATCTTCTGTTACCTTAATGTGTAAGCTGTAGTATTAGCATTTCACTGAATTATTACCAACGCATCCACAGTTGGCATAACAATAGTTTTGCAGGCAGAATCTTTAACTGACTATATTAGAAAATGACTGATTGAGATTTTGCCCTTGGGGTACATGTAACAATACAAATTGATCTTTTCAAAAAGTTCAAAGTTGAGTGGTGTACCATTTATTTCCAGGCATTCTACATCACCACAAAGAGGTTATCTTGACGATGCAATAATGGTACGTGATGGAAGAGAACCTGACTATAACATGAGAAGGTATGTTGCACACTCCTATAGGAGCAGGCATTCTAACTCATCACAAAGATGCTATCTTGACAATACAAGCACAGTTGAACCAAACAGGCGCTGGGATTCACCAAGTTCAGCCACATCTAGTGGATTTAAGGAGCAAGATACGCATAATTCAACAGCTGTTCCTAGGACGTATGAAGATGACGGAGAATATGTGTTTCTGATCACAGGTTCCGAAAAGCAAAAGTTGATCCTACATAAAGGAAATATTTTTGATATCAAAGCAACAGGAATAGTGTCTGTGGAAGATACAAAGGGTTCAGGATCAGGAAGGATAGCCAATGCCATCGTTAACAGAATTGATCAAGCCTACCAGTATTCTTTTAGAAATGAAAAGCAAAGTAGGTTTATGCCAGAAAAGACAATAGGCGATGTTGTGTTAACTAATGGCTGGTCAACTGGATATAGTCATATCCTACATGCAGTGTTGCCATATGAAGTATCATCAAAAAAGGAGAGCGAAAGAAAGAAACTGATTGTTAAGACGTACACAAACATTATAAAATGTGGCAATAAGTGAAGCAAACTACATGAGATCCATAGTAATGAGTTTGATTGGCACAGGTATGTTTAATTGTATTGTATGGAATGAACATTTTATTGAGGCTCAGTGTTGTTTTTTAGTAGGTGGTTGAGAGAATATGGGCAGTCCCTTCCAAAATATCGGATTGAACAGGAAAAACATTACTTTCACTTTTATATTATGATTCTTTTTTCTTATATTAATTTTCAACCAAACGTTGGCTCTATTTGTTTTTTTGCCATATATCATATAGAACATTTCATATTTTAGGTTCAGTATCTTATTCATTTTGGATCCCAAAACTGTTATTGGGTATTTATATGAACTGTTGAAAAGTTTATCCAGATTGATATAGTTTGGCATTGAACACAGTACAATAGTTATCTGTTTATGGGAAATACCTTGTTTTATTGTTTGAACATGCTGCCCCCATTGTCGTAAACCTACTTGGGCACCTGTCCGAGCATCAACCCCTCCAACCCACCCCATAATTTCATAGCAGTCGCTATAGGTCATGATTCACTAGTGGAATGTCTATATGTTTTAGGAAGAGTAATTGTCACTTTTGTACTTACAATTATCGGCTAAAGCTCCATTTAGGTTGAAATTGTGCAGTGCATTGTCTGATTTATGTTATTATAACAATAATATAATTATTATAACTAAAATATTTTTTCGGCTCATGGTAAAATATATAAATGACAGAAAATATGTCTGCTATCCTTTAACAGAAAATATGCCTGATATCCTTTCAACAGAAAATATGTCTGCTATTCTTCAATAGAACATATGTCTGCTATGATATAACAGAAAATATGTCTGCTATCCTTTAACAGAAAATATGCCTAATATCCTTTCAACAGAAAATATGTCTGCTATTTTTCAATAGAAAATATGTCTGCTATGATACAACAGAAAATATCTCTACTATCCTTTCAACAGAAAATATGCCTGCTTTACAACAGAAACTATGTCTGCTATTCTGCAATAGAAAATATGTCTGCTATGATATAACTAAAAATATGTCTGCTATCCTTTAACAGAAAATATGCCTAATATCCTTTCAACAGAAAATATGTCTGTTATTCTTCAATAGAAAATAAGTCTGCTATGATACAACAGAAAATAAGTCTGCTATCCTTTCAACAGAAAATATGCCTGCTTTACAACAGAAACTATGTCTGCTATCCTTTCAACAGAAAATATGTCTGCTATCATTTCAACAGAAAATATGCCTGCTTTACAACAGAAACTATGTCTGCTATCCTTTCAACAGAAAGTATGTCTGCTATCATTTCAACAAAAAATATGTCTGCTATTCTTCAATAGAAAATATGCCTAATATCCTTTCAACAAATAATATGTCTGCTATTTTTCAATAGAACATATGTTTGCTTTACAGCAGAAACTATGTCTGCTATTCTTAAACAGAAACTATGTCTGCTATGATACAACAGAAACTATGTCTGCTATCCTTTCAACAGAAAAATATGCCTGTTTTACAACAGAAAATATGCCTGCTTTACAACAGAAAATATGCCTGCCTTACAATAGAAAATATGTCTGCTATGCTTCAACAGAAAATATGTTTGATATGCTACAACAGAAAATATGTCTGCTATGCTACAATGGAAAATATGTCTGCTTTTCTTTCAACGGAAAATATTTCTGCTTTTCAACAGAAACTATGTCTGCTATCCTTCCAACAGAAAATAAAAAACTCTTTTGAACTTTGTTTTAAGTCTGTTGTTTCAGAATCAAGAGAACTTTCCTTCTAGAACCAAATCTACCTTTATATTACAATGGATTTTAATGGAATTGATCAGGTTTTTAAAAAAAATTAAAATTGTCAATAAACATTTTTTTCAAATATACCATGCCAATACGTATATACTCATTGACCCCGTATTACCAAAAAATATGAATTTAAACATGCCAAAATAATATATTGAAAAAGGATTTCCTAACTTGGGCTACGCGCTTAGGTTAGGCTAAAGTAGAATTCCCGATTAAAATTCCAACATATTTTGTGACGTATTACATGTAAATGGGTCACATGATTTCATTCGAATTTAATTTGATATGTTCTACAAATTTACACAAGATAAAAAAAAGTCCGAATGACGACGCTATGGTCGTCAAGTAACATTTAAGTGCTTACTATTTATAGATCGAGGAATTTTGTTTCAAGTTTATCGCTCTAATTTTGTCTCATTTTGGTGGATTTTACATACCAAACCATTCAGAATTTACTTATTAATGATAGCTTGTTATCCAATTTAAGATTTCCTGAAATACTCCTTTTAAAACAAAACTGACACAGTAGTTATATAACCATAATATTTCAGACATGTTATTGACATAGCCAAATCGGATAATGTAATTGATGCCTCAGTTTTGCTTTAATTTTCAAAAAATGATCAATTGGCATTATTTGCAAAGTTTCTGGAACCCTCACTTTTCATTGGATCTTCATCAAATGACAAAGTTGTTCTATGATAACCATAAAATCTTTGACAAGTATTTAAACTGACCTCTGATACATAATTATGAGAGAGCTGGTAAGCTCAGTCGGTCGAGCATATGTCTCATAATCCAAAGGTTGTTCGAGTACTGGCTAACTTTACAAGATTCCGGGAAAAGGTGGTCATGTTAGCCACTCTGTTAGCCCTGGATGGCTTGAAAATGCCGCTAAATATTCAAACAAACAAACAAACGTTATTTAATATTATGTTTACTATTTGATTTTCACCAAAACTGCCATATAAATTATGTAACAGTACTAGACAAATATGCAACCAATCTTGAATTCGATCCTGTGACTTTTCACTTAGAGAAAGACTGCTCTACTAACTGAGCTAGAAGGACTGCTTATATACGTTGCTCTCGTAAAATGTTACGTACACACTATAACATATTCCCCCACAAACTTATAATTTGTCTCTGAATTCGATAGAGACATGAGTATCATGAAATGTTTATCAGAACATATAAAAAGTAACAGTCCACCATTGGGAGTCATTGTAATAGGACGAGACAAATAATTGAACACTAGTTGATATTGGTTTTCTTTTATTTTAGGTACAAGCTCACTGCATGGAGTAGAATTATCAGCGTCGGCTTTTTTGGATAGTTATATTGCATTCTACAAAGGTAGCAGACCCAATACAAAACCGCTAACAATTATTCTTGTGTGTCACAATGCAGACAAGCAGATTGACCAATTTTCAGTTGTATGCAATCTATTTGAGAAATATACTGAACATTCTGAGGTTTAGAACATCCCCACCAAGGCAACCAGATAAACAAACTAATGTAGTATCAAAACAGGTATCACTTCCTACTTCTTTAAGCCCTGTACATATTGGTAAGTTTGAATGCTAGTTAATATATATTTACTATGATTGCAGTCCAATAAAGATGATATAAAAAAGGCATTACATGACATAATGGTTTAATAATTATTTTAAACCGGAGAGTCCTCCGTGGTCTAGTTCGTTGTCTCAAGATCACTTACCTCTGACCGCTAAGATCGCAGGTTCGAGTCCTGGTTACTCCAAAAACGTTGTGTCAGTAAGTTTGCCAGCATCTTGCGGGAGGGCGGTGGTTCTACTCAGATAAAGTTTAGGCCCAAAACAAAAGAAATATAAGCCTACAATAATGTTTCCATAATAATTACTGACGAGGATTCCTTCAAACGTCGTAAATATTTGCTAAAAATGAGAGGCTGTGTGTTCAAACTATGAGGTCAAAGTCACAGTCAAATATTTTGAAGTCACAAATGGACAAATCACATCCAACAAATAATTGAAAGACATTGAATGGAATTAATTGAAGCTTGGCAGACCTATGATCTTGAAAACGACAATGACAAAGTACCCAAAACAATTCTCAAGGTCACTTTAAAAGGTAAAAAGTAAAAAAAAAACTTTGTTAGCTATAACTGAGAGGTGAAAAGTCAAATGTAAAGGCTGCAGTGGCTACTTATAGAAAATATTTTGCAAAGTAATTAAATGATGCCTATTTATCTTGGTGTCAATTAGAGAACCACTAATCATTGTGGGATTGGTAGGTCAAAGGTCTTAATTACCAGTTTTGTGTTTTGTTTTGTCCGTTTATAACTTATAACTGATAGTAAAAGTTTCATGAAATGATACAGGCATTTGATTTGCAGATGCTGTAAAATTGTCACAATTTAATGGATTACCACAGTACAAATCCATATACACATTGAAACAGATTACAATTAACAGTTAAAGTATCTTGTCTTTATTAAAGTTACTCCAATATGACTTTTAGGGATGTATTGTCAAATGTCTATAACTATGTAATATTAGCTGCCATAATGCAAACCGTTTAAAACGGCTGCTGCTATTATGTGACAAAATATTACTTATTAATATGTTATATGTAATAGTGAGTGCCAAATCAGTAGTATTGTTGTATTGTTAAATTATTGAGCCGTTTGCGGCGAGATTGTTTTCGATTCAAAATATGTTATTGAAATGGATCCCACAATTACATATGCTTTAACTGATTTATTGTACAGAAGCCACGAATCGTTCGTTTAAAAGTAAAACAAAAAACAAACTCATTTTTAGTTATCGCACAAAACAAAACAATCTAAACTCACCATGTTGACATTGAGTAAGTGTTTTGTAACGAATTTTTGTGACGAAACATCGCCCGACAGAATCAAATATTATATTGCACGCAACAACACTTTTTTGTTGTAAAGTTTTCCATTACGATGTATATCGTTGTCTAATGAAAAAATGTTGTCTTTGAACCATACCATCGTTTTGATGTTTGTGTTTTGAATTATACCTTGTTGATGATCGCAAGTACCATCTTAAATAGGTCTAACTGTCGGTTAAAGTAGAAAAATTTATATTACCAGACATTTCCGTCTAAGAAATTGAAATGTTTTTCGACACAACACAAAGACTCTGTCTCTTTCCCCTCCAAAAATATGGAATGGCGCGAGCGGGACACATGGTATGTTTTACACACTCCCTCCTCGTCCCATCCCTAAATATTTAGCATAAAAGACTTTGTTATTTTCACGCTTAATTACAAGAAATTACTAGTTCTTTGCTTTTAAAACTTATGTACGCCAAAATATTTTATCGAACTCAATACCATGTGTACCAAATACCCCATTTTTAAAAACTTTTTATGTATGATCCCTAGACTCAATAGCCTTGATTCGCCTATGAATTCTGCAGTACTGCTCTCTGATCTCTATTTGTCCCTTATTTCAAAACGTCTTCAGAATATAACACATTGAAGTATGTGTTACCGGTATATAGCATACTGTTGATTTATAGCGATTTCGCTGCAATCGTGCAATAAAAGTTTATTATAGGGCTGGATATGTTATACACTATTTACATGAAATAACAAACATTCATTAAGAAGTAATAATAACGGTTAAATTCAGCTGATAAATGTATCACGAAAACAACAAAAAGCTGCAGGTATGAGTTTCCGCAGATGTCTTCATCTTAATATCATTTTAACAACAAGATTCAAAGTAATGCAATAACAAAATAAAATATTAATATAAACAAGTTTACTGTAATTAACTCCCAATATTGTATTCTATTTGCTTCTTTGCTAAATAAGTTTTTCAATCATGTGCCAGACAAACACAAAGTTATAGCTTACTATGATACTTATGATGACATTGGAAAGATTAATAAACAATTCCAAGTAAATTAAGGTATAGTCAGTTTGACTGGTAGAAAAAAAGAAAATTGCCTAAGCAAAAGTAATGATAAGAGAACACTAGATCTATTGGGTACAGATGATTTATATGTTTTACAGCGAATAATTCAAATTGGTCACGAATATATAGGATTGTAACGAAGTTTGCATTATTAATCATAAAAGCACTGCACAAAACATTCATGTACGCGTAATAACGTAAAATATACAGTACACTATTTTGTGCGTAGACTGCGTAGTGTAACTGATCAGTTCTATTGATTTTTTGTGATAAAGTTGTGTGATATCAATTAAATGTTTGGGATTTTATAAATGTATAGAAAAAGTGGCTTGTTGATAAACGCTTTCCAATTAGAAACTCACAGATGCAGAATATAAATTCCTGAAACAATTGTTTGAAATCTTGTTATAAAAATATGACAAAATAAAGCTTGTAAAAGGAATTTATAAATTCAAGCGTAGAGTACATTTAAAAAAATATTTCTATCAAGAATATTTGACTGCACATAACAAATATATATATATACACTTGTTAATACGAAAATATAAACTTTTCGCCTAAATGTGGCCGTGATCAATATTTGAACATTCAAAATAATTACAAAAACCATATAATGAAAAACATACAAACATCAATTAACTTCTTAAGTAATATATGTGTTTTTCATTAGATGTTTAAAAACATTTTCCAAGATATTTATCATTAATAAAGCAGACAAGTCAGCTTATGTTAAAGAAACTAATAGACATCAGGACAATTACTACTATTATCAAAATCTTGATGGTGGCTATTAGTCAATAGCAGACTGTAATTTTAGAAACTGTATAAATATATAGAAAAAAAATCAACACACGATTGAATCATTGATTAATTTAATGTGTTTCTGAAATAATTTGAGCACCACAGTTATATTTACTCTAAATAGCCATAAGCTTGTATATTAATTGATTATTGGAATTACTCTATCGAGCGTCGATGGACATGTGTTTGAAATAAGATAACATTGATCTTTGCATCTACATCAGTATTAAAATTTTATGAGAATACCATTCTACAATTACGTTACTTGCACTGTACATACTAACCGTATATTACCTCACCAAATCATATATAAAATCAGAGGTGATAAAATTGAGTATTTAAAAGACTGGACCAAATAGAGGTTAACACTTTACTCAATACAGTATCACTTAGCTACATAGACCGAGTGATCAATTATTACACAACAAGTGTTGATGAAAAGTATGTCAAATAATCAATGTACGAGGTATGTCCCAAAAGTAATAGGACGACCTTGTCATTTTTGTATAAAAGGCGTTACATGCAAACCAATGATATCAATTGATAGATCGATATCTCTTCTATTGTCATGAAACATCAAATCAGCTTTCAGTCATCATTAAGTTCATGCAAAAGTCACCATAGTAACGCGAGTTTAGAAGTACGGGAGACTTTGAAATTAGACGCCATTTAAAAAAACAACATTGCCTTGTAAAGCAGCCAACTTCCTCAATATCGCGCCAGATATTATAAATAACAGTAGACGTTATTTCAGATCATGTGCGAATATCGTTTAAAAATTCGACGTTATCGATAAACATTTGAATATTGTGGGAACTTTCGAAACACCAGTGCGAATTTGATTAGTAAAAAAAATGGAAAACGTCACGTCTAGAGTGGAAATTTAAAGTGTGGTAAAATATTGTGTTGGGTGAAATATGACCCATCAGGATACTCTGAAGTTTATTTCACACAACTCTTAAACAGAAAGCATATCCTGGAGTCTTATCTATTTGTGGTACAAACGGGTTTCCAATGGTGAGACAAAAGTAACTGACCATCAGCGATCTGGACGACCGAAATATTCTGTGTGTTTCCTGGGATTCAAGTCAGATCTTGATGAAAAGCACTTTCAGTACCTCCGGACCATGTGCCTGGGTGTACATTCTGTGGTTAGGATCTTTCATAGTATCGTAACATGTACCAGTAGTAGGTGCAGTACCACAAAAATTGTGTTTTGCACAGCGGTTCATAGTTGGAAAAAAGAACGATTTTCATTTGAATGTCAACTTGACGTCGCACAAATAACGTCAAACTCCCCCGTACTTTGTTACATATACATTTTGACTTGTCAAAATTAATATTAAATGGTGGTGTACGATATTGAAATTTTGCATGCTTATAGTTTAAATATTGAAAAGTATGTATGCCAAGTTTTGTTTGGACTGAAACACTAAAAGGCATATTTCTAAATGCGTCCTATTTTTGGGACATACCTCGTACATGTGTTGCTTATAATCGTTTGAATTGTTTAAATTTACAATTAATAGCTTGAAGAGATATGTTTTAAATATTAAATACACATAAAATGGGTCTATACTTGTAAATGGACATTTTAATACGTGTAGAACATATTTATGGATTGATTACTTGCTACATACTTCATATGTACTCTGTGTAATTGATGTGATGCCTTACGATAATTAATTCGTTGTCATCTAATTTCTTTGTAGATTTCAAATTTAAATTTTAGTAAGTATAAGAATATCATATATATTTCATTTTGATAAAGTCTATTTAGCCTTCAGATAAAACAATATAAACACTTCGCCAAAAGATGGATAAATAGATTATTTATAGTAAACTATTAAATCAAGTTTACTTGCTTTCGAAATTTTGTATGCAAGAATTACCTTTGCAGAAATATATGTATGAATGTTTGAAAGCACTATAAACCAGTATATATTATACGAACGCAACTTATTGAATGTTTGATTGTTATTCTTATAAATCCATGCTTATTGTTTGAATAAAATTAATGTTTCATTAGAAAATTACAAGTTGTTCTGTTGTGTGTTCATTATATCTATGTTAGAATAGTATTTTAATATTGTCCAGGATATCACGATACTTGGAGGAAATAAAGATTCTATATGAATGCTCCGTGGCAGGTCATGTGGAACATGTATGTGATGTTGTAAACACGAGCCTTCTAGTTAGGGAGGTAGCGCAGTAGATAAGTTGGCCGCTCACACTAGAGGTTGTGGGTTTCGATCTAAAGCACAGCTCCGTGGCCTCTCAAAATAACTCAGTATTGGTTCTACCCAGAAAGCGGACTTATCTGTTGATATCATTCTTATATATAACAGTGCCATCTGTTGTTATTCCCTGTTATTGAGTGTTGATATTTATCAGCAAGACTAAATCAAATTACATCAAAACTACGGTAGGAGTTAGGCGAAAAAGGTTAAGTTAATTGCATTGCTATATATGAAATATGAGCATCATTCCTGGAAATCGTTCGATCATAGTATCATAAGAATATAACGAACTTGATCTACATATAATGGTCGTTATAGACATACATGTACATGTAAGAGGCGATTTCAACACATAAACATATACAGTCTTTCAAACCTTTAGAAACAAAAACGACATCTGCAATCGGTAATTAACTAAGGGGCGATATCACTAGATGAGATTGTTATACAAATAAGTAATGATATCAGCGGCGGTTATCAAAGGTTTCGGTGTGGACGATATTAACATTGAAGGTACAATATCACCAGATGGAGCTGTTATAGACATAGCAGACAATATCAACTTAATAATAGTCAGCATATTATGAGTAGTAGCTTGAATATCTGTGTCTCCTGGTGATATTGGCCCATGGAAGCGATATAAGGCCCGAGAGCTTTGGCTCATTAGTCTGGTACGCTATGTGCCAATATCATAAATAGGCACACCTATTCCGGTTAATCACCGCTTTTTTAAAAGTGTAATTAGAAATATATTGTTTAATCTTATGTAGACTTTTTACATATATATCTTTTAATTAATTAGTTAGTTAATTTCTATTTCTTTATTAACGAATTATACTTTGAATAATCCATTTAAGTGCCTCTCAGCGTACTGTTATATCCCTTGGAGTTATTTTTGTTTATACACGTCGTGACAACGTAGAGTGGGTTGGAAATAAGGGATGTTTCACAGGCTTAAGTTTAAATTAATTTATACTAGAGATTAAATTTTGTTTAATCATTTCAATGTGATCTGATTATTTTTTCATTACGCTCTTAGACTCGATTAATTGCACTTTCGAGCTTTGAGTGTTTATATTGATCGGTCAATATGGTGACTGTTTAACTCATGTCGCTAAAGTCTCTACAAAATCAAACAAATAAATATCAAGCGACCATCTGAATTGTGAAAATAAAATGGATAAATGCGTATTTAAACCAGCCAACGGGATGCCAAGTACAACTACAGCTTTGAGATTTTAATGGTCACTTTTTATAACGGCGACACTTATAGCGGAGCCATTAAAACAAACTTACGTTCATTCAAAACCTCATATTTTTAATCCTATTCTAACACATTTGTACATTTTATCCTTAAAATTCGCTCGTTGAACAGAGTCACTTGAGCGAATTGTATTCAAATTGAAGTTACCGTTTAACTCCCTCAGTATAATTATACAAAAAATTTTTTACTACGGTGCTAGCATGCTCACATTCAAATTCAAGTTATATGACATTGCATTGCCAACCATCTCATTGTTAGCTCACATATTTACATCGTGTGCATAACGTGCATAAGCAAACATAATAATGATCACATTTTATATTCAATATCTCTTTTCACACAATACTACGAGAATCAGATCAGTGACATTGTCAGTAAAGTACATTTTGTGGATTAGAGTATTCATATCGAAAGTATGTAAAATACTGTCAACAGCTGTAATAATAGTTAAATATAGTTCACCAAAATATATAGCGTGACAGGGTTTTTATTGTTTGAAAAGGAATTATGATATTTTATTACTTGTCTTGTAAAATATATAAATGCAGGGTATTGACTATTCAGAACATCTGCACAGATGCATGTTTTAGTTACCGTCCCGTTCATTAGTTTAAGGTCACTGTTTCATATAGTTATCAGTTGACAGTTTCAAAGGTTATAAATGAGTCATAACATAGGAGGATTTTTCTGTAGTTTTTATCGTTTACATAGTATGAATATTATGATTTACCATGTGGTTTATTTTTTCTCTTGAATTCACATATAAGTTTGTTACGTATTCTTCCTGTATATTTATATATATATTTGACATCATTTTTTAGTTTGTATGTGAATCTGCTTATTTTTTATGAAATATATGCAAATGAGAAATATATTACACTAATATTCAAAAATTCTAAAACTGAAAACACATGTTTTATAAAATTTAAGAAGTAGGTTATTGTTTTGTGTTTTCTGATTCTCAACTATAGTTTAATTTGATTACAAAAATACAAAAAGAACCAAGGTATTTTTGATATTGTTTTAATGACTTTTTAGTTCAAGAGCACACTGCGTGACAATTTTGGGTTAAAAATAGGAAAATTAAAAAAAATGCCATTTTCTGGAATAATTAAAATTGAGATATTTTTATGTATGCTGAGATTATTGAAGCTTTGCAATACATTGATATAAATAAATTTGCTATACAAGTCAGTTTATATTGAGTCATTGCCACTGTGTGACATTTTTGGGTTAAAAATTAAACACTGTAGTCTAGTGAGATGGATACATTCATCGATTAAAAATTCTGAATTTTGTAATGGTCCGAATTTGCCCTCACCCATTCTGTGAAATATAAAATTCTAGATTCGCCACTTATAGAGCTAGTATATACATTTTTGTTTGTTATCAATATGAAAAAGTACAAATTTGCTTACGCATGATTTAACAGACTGATGCATGATAAAGACATAAATGGATCCATATCTACTAAAATATCCGATTTTGTAATAAGTAAACAAAACATGGTCCGAAAATAAGAATTTGTCCCCACCCATTCCATGAAATCTAAAATTTTAGATCCGCCACTTATAGAGCTATTATTATTATATACAAGTACATTTTATTTGTTATCAATCTGAAATAGTGCAAATTGCTAAAAAAATCAGGAGTATAAGTGTAATTTTAGGTTTGATTCAAATATTCCCAAAATCACCAGTTTCGTTATATATTTCGATGTATTTAGCCCCAAAACTTAAAAATTATACCACAATTCTTTAGCACTGAATGTCTTGCAACATCCCTTGGGCATCTTACTTGACATTTTCCGTACAGACGGTGCTACGTGCATCTATTTCTATTCTTCACATAAAAATGCACTCTTCGGCTATTTCTCCTCGCTTCGATAAACACCATAAATTAATACACAGAAAAATTGTGTTTAAAAAACATTCCAATCATAGATACCTCAAATATAAACGCACAAAAACAACCCCAATATAATAAAATTCATGTAATAATAGTCACTATATCTTTTCTGTAAGAAGGGATACACTAAAGTACAAATTTGATATTTAGTAAGGTTCTACACCAAACCAACCACCATGGACTCATGAGAGAAAAAGTCTCTTGAAGTCATTAGACAACATAATTTTCTTATACTACCATCTGCTGTGTCAACTTCTATTTTATTTCTGTTTGATTTTTGCTTTGGTTTTGTAACAAATTTAAAAACAAAATAAGCTCAAGCTAAGGTTTATAATTTGTTGAGACTCTGGTGTGTCCCTTTAAGATTAATGTATATATATATATATATATATATTATAACTTGACTTATACATATATTTGTACGGTTTGTTGAGGGATGGCTCACCCCGACCCTCACAGTCCTATTACGGGGTGCTTAAATTGAACATTTTTTAGTGATTTTAATTAAATAAAAATAAAAATTAAAACATAAAAATTCAACACTACGGTATGTTTGTTTAAACACAGACTTTACCGTTAACATAAATTAGCTCCCATCAATGTGAATGTGTATCGTTTTCAACTACTTACATGTATATGTTAAAAGTTTTCACCTACCCGCTGAAAAATATAATTTATAATGATGTTTAAAGATTAAAGAACATACGCTTATGCTGATCCCAGGGTGGGAGGGGGTGCATTTGACCTGAAAACGGGTACATATGTGCCCTGTAAACTTGAAAACATAGACACAAACTCTACATTACAACCTAAAATTTGGTGGTCAAAACTCTAAATTCGAGTTCGAGTTATAGAGTTCGAAACTCTACATTCGAACAAATTACATATGGGTCAAAACTCTACATTCAATCTAAATAAAACTTTGTCTAAACAATGGCATAAGCTCTTGCATTTCATAAAGAATAAAACACATGTGTCTTATGAACAGATGGGGGCCAGATTACTGAACAAGAGGTTTCTAGCCTAGAGTTCCCAGGCAGGAGGGGATTGAATCCAGGGTTGAACAAGTCATTATGTGTCGAGAAAGGAGGGTCAAAGCTCAAAATCGCATTATGCAAAAGAAGTAGGGGTCATAACTCTACATCATATGTCCAAAAAGAGGGATCAAAACGGCGTCACACGTGTTCTAATCAAGATATAGAAAGTGACCCTATCCCCTTCCCCCCCCCCCCCCCCCCCCCCCACCTATCCCCGGAGATGAGGATTAAAAATAATGATTAACGTACCATATTTTGTATTAATTTTCGATATGATTAGTGAGTAAGCGAAGTTAAATGTAATTCTAATTGGCATACCCTTTTTGTAGTTGTAGACAGTTACTTTTGATAAATACATACATGTACGTCAAGCAAACCTGCTAAATACAGCGCTGGAACATTGTTTCAAATGAATGTTTAGTGAGTTTTCATTTCGATTAGGGTTACATGTGCAGATTTTATAGTTTCCAACAACCTTCTTGGTATTAGAGGAATCTATTTCACCGATATTAAGATCAGTGCGACCTATAAAATTCCGCGTCTTGCAAAATATCTCAGAACTTAAAGCTACACAATCTAGCTGAATCGAAACCACCTAATTTTTTAGAGCGAGATTAAAAAGTTAAACAATCGACTGAGCGATAACATATGCTCAGAATTTTAGATGAATGATGTAATAAAGGGAGGAGTATTTTTATTTATATTTTTTGGTCATTACATATTAGGTAACAAAAAACGCATAGTATGTTATAATAGTTTGCTAACTGTTTCAAATGGGGAAAGAAATAATCAAATATCCTAGCCTGTTTGGTTACCGGTTATTGAAATGATGTATTCGAAATAAACTGGAACACTATATGTATGTGAATATCAACCTACAAGCCAAAGAGTCCTACAAAATATCTCAGAGATTAAAGCTACACAATCTAGCTAAATCGCAACCACGAAAGAGTAAAACCAACAACAAATAGTTACATAAAGCAACAAATATTTGTTTCTAATGATAACATTATTTGCAATGATGATATTGAAAGCGAAATGTCTAAATGTAATTTCAACCAACATGTACATAAACTAGATGCTGTGTTCAGTGTTGACGAGGTCATGAAGGCAAATCAAACTTTTAAACCATTTATATTCGAGTGGCATATATCCTGAAAGCTGGACAAAATGTGTTACTATTCCGGTTCCCACAACAAGATTATAGAAATGATGTGAACAATAACAAGAAATCACTTTTGCAAGTATATTCTCAAAATATATGATGATACTTACAAATTGCAGGTTGGAAACGAATTAACATATCTCGGTGTCACACTATCATCAAATGGTTGTTTTTTATAAATCACAAAAAAACAAAACATGTCAGAATATGCTACGAAAGCTATTCTCTCAACTCGTTATTTCCATCAATATTAAATTATGGTGCTGAGATATGGGGCTTTGATAAATCTCCAGATATTGAGCGAATTCACATTAAGTTTTAAAAACAAGTTTTATCTGGTAGACAACAAATAGTAAATATATCGATATACAGATAGTTTGAGAGGTTCTCAATGATAGTTATTCGAAAATTCCATATAGTATTACTTAAATATTGGCTAAAATCTCCATATTTTAAGTTATTCAATGTGCAGAATACACGTGGTAATCATATCAATAGTTGTTCAGAAATGAATTAAAACATTCTGAACGTTTTGGATTTGCTCATAAATAGTATAATGAAAATGCTCAAACTTTCAATTTAATGTCATAAAGCAACACGTGTTGGATCAATAAATCAAGAACTGGTTTTCTAAGCTAAATAATGCTAGAAAAAACTTGATACGTATTGATTATTGAAATGAATATTACCTTAACTGTGTTAGTAATATTAAACATAGACTGAGATGCTCAGCCCATAAACTATTGATTGAAGAGGACAGACAGACAGACAGACAGACAGACAGACAGACAGACAGACAGACAGACAGACATAGTATCTGCACAGAATGAGTACCACTTTGTCCTTGTATGTCAATTTTACAGAGATTCAAGAATTGATTTTTTGCCAAATTATTATTGTCCATATTCCACTATAGCTAAGTTAAGATGATTGATGCACTCAAAACAAAAAGGTGTCATCGTTAAGTTAGCAATGTGTATTTACTTAGCAAATAATAAGCGCGAAACAAACTCTTGAATTTATCTTTGACATCAGAAAGCAATTACTCTAGAAGAAACCATTATTATATTAATAATATTTAAGTCAATTCAACAAGAGCTATCGATAGCGCTCGACTATTCGAATATTTGTCCAAAAGTATAAGTTTGATTAAGACTGATTACAAATCTAAGCAAACGAAAGTTATTTAACTTTCTAAATTGAGTAGGTCTTATAGCTGTAATACCATATATGAAGTTTCAATACAATACATGCAGTGGCTGCTGGGTTTTAGAATTTCTAAGTCAAATAAAGGCCGTAATTTGCAAAATAAATCTGGCAAGAGTTATCCCACTTGATAATTTTAGTTGGCTTCATAACTAAAGCCATATGTTAAGTTTAAATCAAATACACTGAGTGGTTGTTGTGATATGAACTTGATGGTACTTGCACGCAAAAAAATCTAAGTCAAGAAGGGCCATATAATTTTCATTATATTCATGCACAAGTTATCCGACTTCATTATTTTAGTAGGTTTGATGTCTGGGAAGTCTTATGTGAAATGATGGACGCAGAACCGTAATCAGAATTTCTAAATCAAACAAGAGCAATAATTTGCATAATAGTCATGCAAGAGTTATCTAACTTAATGACTGTAGTACGTTTGATGACTGGGAAGTCTTGTGTGAAGTTTAAATCAAATACATTGAGTAGTTTGTGAGATATGGTCTTGATGGTACTAACTAGTCTAACTTAGTTATTGTTGCAGAGTTGATTACTGGGAATTTTTTATACATTAAGTGGTTGCTGAAATATGGACTTGATGGTACATGCACGCAAAACGTTAACCAAAATTTCTATGTCAAACTAGGGCAATAATTTGGCATTATCATTATCCAAGAGTTCTCTAACTTAGTTATTGTAGTAGGTTGGATGACTGGGAAGCCTTGTGTGAAAGTTCAATCAAATACATGTAGTGGTTTGTGAGATATGGACTTGATGGTACTTGCGAGCAAAACTTTAACAAGATTTTCTAAATCTACAAGGGCAATAATTTACATTAGATTCATGCAAGAGTTATCTAACTTTGTTATTGTAGTAGGTTTGATGACTGGGATGACTTGTGTAAAATTCCAAGTCAATACATGCAATGGTTACTGAGATAGGGACTTGCACGCAAAAGTTTAACCAAGGTGTGACGCTGACGCTGACGCCGACGCCGAAGCCAACACCGAAGCCGACGCCCGGGTGAGTAGAATAACTCTTTTTATTCTCCGAGCTAGAAGCTTCCTCGCTTGACGCTCAGCATTTAGAGGAGAGTTGTAGGTCTGGTCGGCCCGGTGTCAGTATAATGTGACTGGGTGGGGTATCATACCATGTGTCTGCGGCATGATACTCCAGTGTGACAGCGCTTAGAATACTGTCTCAAGTAGACACCGTCGCGATATGACTGAAAAATTGTTGAAAGCGACGCTAAACACCATACAACAACATTATTCTCCGAATAGTCGAGCTAAAAACCATTTCATAAAACATTCACACACTTGTTTAACAGTAAGAATAACATGGACAACATCTTACATGTATTTGTACTATAATCCGCTACTGTACTTAGCCAATTCCAGGTGATAGATTAGAATTATAAAATATATACATGTAGATGCATTTCATTGTAAGTTTATGCATAAAGTGACTTACCAAATCTACGATAATAGTATCCATTCCTTCCATCCAATTTTAAACACACTGTAACCACATAGAATATTTGAATGTCCAGTGAAATAGTTAATAACATAAAGTGTCTATGCCATAAGTTTGTAGCACCCAGTATTTTAATCCAATTTCCTTAGTGAATAATACACACACGTGCTCACACTAACTTATTTTGGTAAAAAAAAAAACACTAGCGTAATTCGTTATGTTTATCCACGTGGGAAACCATCTAGAGTGTCAATCATCGACACAGGTATATTTTACTTATCGAATAAGGTGCGCCCAATACAAACATAGCCACGCCTACAATTCAACAGTCAAGGAAGTTTCATGTTTTGCACGAGACTATATCGTCTGTTGCCTAAATGAATGTTTATTTCAGTTTTACCTGTGATCAGTACGCTAATAATACGTAGTGGTAAATGTCGCGAGTTCGAGCCGTGTCTATGTTGAATTTGTTTTGCAATTTAATTTGCCATAATAGTATCAGAGTGTCTTGATATATAATATTAACTGTGTTATACTATTGTCCGTTAAAACAACTACATAATTAATAAAATGCAACGATTTTTGTTAAAATCAACGTTCGGGAAGGAAATCTACATACAATGTTTTATCCATATGCACACGTACATATTACTTCAGCTGTAATCCGCAGCAGCAAGTCGGCACCGGCATTGGAAGCCACGATCAGACAGAATTGTTTTAGATGATTTTGACTTAAGTGTGGTGAGACTGTATACAGGCAATGCATATAGAGACTAGGTCGCTACCAACACTTACAAAATTTAAAAACAAATTAAAACAGTACACTCTGATACTATTATGGCAAATTAAATTGTAAAAAACAATTCAACATAGATTAGGCTCGAACCCGCGACATTTGGGTTGACAGTTCAAATCGTTACCACTACGCTATCGGAATAGACAGTAGTACAACACACTTGATATTGATATCTAGTTTATTTTATAGTTTATATAGTAGATAAATCTACTATCATTCTCCAAATACCCCTGATACGGTAGGTTCCATCTTAAAATAGAATGACGTAGTTTCAAAATAGCGGATTAGGTTAATATCTTTTCATATTGTTGTTAATAAAAAGGAAAACAAATTGTATGTAAGTAAATAAGTATGAAAGCAAATCACTAAATAGGTAAACAAGTAGATACTTAAGTACGAAATTATAATTTAGTAAGCAAACAAGTAAGCAAAAAGGCAAATAATTAAGTAATTGTGAAATTAATTAATTCATCAATTAAATACTTAATTAAGTTAGTGGTTCATTGAGTAATCAAATAATTAGGTAAGTAAATCAGTAAGTAAGCTAGTAAGAAAATACCTCTCTATATGGTTTAATATGCATAATTACACACACATATTTCCTACTATGTATAATACTTTATTTTCCTTATTGTTGTTTTTCCCGTTTTTTTCTACTTCCATAGTAAAAACGCATACTTGTATCCATGTTTGTATTTTATAAACCGCCAAAAATGTGTAATCACGATAAACCATTTGTACGTTTATGCTGAATTACATTGAATTGAATTAACCGAGTACAGGTAATAAGCCGTTATTGCTGAATTTACGACGTTGGAATTATGATAAATGTATTTGAAAAGGTTAAGAAAAAAGCTGATAAGAGTATTTTTGTATCACCTGCTTGTTTTACAAAGAATGGAGAGAAATGATTAAGGTCCCTTCCGCACACATGACCACAGTTCGTCTGTGTGTCTTTTACTATTTATCTTGTCAGTTTTATTGTTTGAAACAATCGAACTAAAACTTCAGGATAATCATGAACGCGAGGTGGATATGTGCATATTCTCATGACGCCCTGGTCGGATTGTCGTCCAGGAGTTTTGCTCATTCTCCATACATAGCCATGCAACTGAAGTTGACTTTGTCAGGCTGTCTTCTAACGATAAACCGGACCTGGTTATCTCAGTCGGTAGCCCGTCTGATTATCAATACAGGGTTATCAGTAACTTGTGGAGATGGGGTATACTCGAGTACTGGTTAAACTTTCAGGATCCCAGGAAACAGTGGTTATGTTAACTGATTGTATGTTAGCACTCGATTGCATAACAATGACGCTAAATGCTCAATCAATCAAATCAATCAATCAAATTCTACCTACAAGTTAAAACAATAATTGGATATTCAATTTTGGTTATTATATATTTCGGCATATTTATTCCATTATTTTCACAACAGGACTTGACCATTTTCTCGGGTGTGTGGGAGGGGGGGGGGGGGGGGGGGGGGGGGGGGGGGGGCGGGGGCTGGATTCAACAATCGTCCGTTGGTTACTTAGCCTTGTCATCGTTCTGGATGGGTCAGTGATGAAACAAAGTGCCTTTAACAAATTGCAGCATTTATCCATTGCACATCTTA
Source organism: Panopea generosa (assembly GCA_029582155.1). Taxonomy (NCBI): domain Eukaryota; kingdom Metazoa; phylum Mollusca; class Bivalvia; order Adapedonta; family Hiatellidae; genus Panopea; species Panopea generosa. The sequence continues at coordinate 34,624,914 of CM055908.1, read as the reverse complement.
TCTAAAAACAGTTAGATACGCATAGTCTACGTGTGCAACTATTTAAGTCTACTTTTAAATATTCACATTAAACTATGAAATACATGATGCATGTCTCTAAATGTAGTCAACACTGTAACTACACGTTTATAAGAAAACAAATACGCACATTTGCGCTTTACGCAGTATTTTTTTAATGAAAACTAAAAACGTCGCAGTAAGATATCACATTACTTCCCGATTGAGTGTAAACGGCAGACTGTTAAAGGTAGGAGAATAAATATATTTCAATATATTCGTTATTTTTCTACTAATTTGACTAAAATACATTGATTTTGTGAGTGTGACTTCTTTGTGATACACATTTGAATTAGTATAACACGTATTTGTGTCTAATTAAATGTTTAATCAACTCTATGTTTGTGGGCGTCAACATAGTACTGATAACATTGTTTACTGAACGGTACAGCTAATCCGCCACTTTTGTTTTTCCAATATCTTTGTCAAAATATGGAGTAGCGTTATGTAGAGTTGTAAGTTGTAATTGCCATAATTAGACAATTATGTATTTTCATACAACCTAAATGTTCTTTTTTATTCAAGTCCAAATTTCAAAGAAATGTCTTTGATATTTTTTGAGAAAATACATAAAATGTCGGGTACATCAAATGTCAGGTGGCGGGTTAGCTGTTCTGCTCAGTATATATTGTACAATTACAAAGTAAATAACAACGATACAGGTCAGTAGACGGTATTAATTTTTAGATATTTCATTTTTCTTCTAAAGTACTTTTTTAAATAAAAGAATATGTACCAGGCCATGGTTTCACGAAAAGTCTGATATTTTACTAAAACTCAACAGTGTGCTCAATTTCATACTTAAATTGAACACACTATTTAAATTTAAGTAAACTACTAAAGTATTTTCGTGAAACTGGGGCGAGGGTTTTACCAAATCTAATGGCATTAGTATTTATCTACAGGTGTCAACTGTTCATAATGATTTTTATTATCATTTTCTAATTTTCGAATATATATATATTTTTTTATTTTTAAAAAAGTGCCTTCATATATCTCTGTTCAATAAAGATTCTTAAAAAAGTATTTTGATTTCAGTATTCCAGTTTGTTTAGCTCTTTAAAATTACACGTGATCAAATTAGAAATAATTTCCTCTCAGTATGAGTTTTTTTCTTATTTGTTTAACACATTTTTCTCATTTCTACAAAATTATTTTCTTATTTTGTTTTGGCGAGGTCATTTGAACTTTAACCATTTGTGTCAATATTACATGCAGGGACTAGGCTCTCTCGGTAATTTTGACTCGGTGGCTAAAGTCTGTAGTACGGACCAAGCTCTCCCGATTGGTTCCGTAAAATAGCAATGTTTGGAAAGTCGCATTCGAGCACGTTGATTGGTCAGTTGCTTTAACTGATAGTTTGAATGACGTTGCAGTTTAGTAAGGGTTCCATTGCTATGCATTGTGGGACAGGCATAGAATTTCCTGCTTTTTCATTGGGGGTTAATAGACCTGAGTCGGGGGATACCAGGGTCCGAGGTTATAAATATTGTTTCCATGCTCAACTCAAGATTGCATGCTCAACTCAAAGATGACTCAGCTCATTATAACAAAATAAACGTAAATACGTATGATTTTCTACCTCAAATTTGCATTAATACTCTAAAATTCGAGACATAGTATGTGACACCTAAAATTGTGTTTTGAGAACGAATTTGAGTTGAGCATGAAAACTATTTTATAAACTTGGGGCCTGGTTCTGAGATAGACTACGGCGGCTTTGTTGAATATAAGTGTTACTGTCGCCTATTATAATGCATGCAATGACCAGCACTATTTCTCCTACAAAATGACTGAGGCCAAACTTCATAATTGTTAGAATTCATAAACTACATAATTAAATATAACCTAGAGAAATATATGTATACTTCTATTTGTTGTTGTTGTTGTTGTATGGTGTTAAGCGTCGCTTTCAACAATTTTTCAGTCATATCGCGACGGTGTCTACTTGAGACAGTTTTCTAAGCGCTGTCACACTGGAGTATCATGCCGCAGACACATGGTATGATACCCCACCCAGTCACATTATACTGACACCGAGCCGACCAGACCTAGAACTCTCCTCTAAATGCTGAGCGTCAAGCGAGGAAGCTTCTAGTACTTTTTTTAAAGTCTTTGGTATGGCCCGGCCGGGGATTGAACCCACGACCTTCCGCATGCGAGGCGGACGCTCTACCACTAGACCACGCCGCGGTCATCTTCTATTTGTTACATACTTCATATACGCTTACACTGTATTAACATTTAATGTTAAAGCAAATGTGTTATTAAAGACTTATTATAAGAATAGTTTTATTCAAATAGTTCAAAACTTTCAAAAATCGGTGAGTGATGTGTCCAAGTACACAGGTCAATCGAAGTTAGTGATGTTATCTTGGTGAACATATTTGATAATAAACGGAACCTTTTGCATTCTCACTTGGCATTAAAAAATATGAGGAGGTTCAGTTTCAAGGCAAAAAATATATATTGACTCCAATCATCAAGTAGTGACCTGGCTAGATCATGCATGCCTTGCAAAACCAACGTAGCAAACGCAGCAGTAACGGCTAATTGCCTGTGCTCGGTTAATATGCAAATACTGTTACAATTCTATTGGAATAAATCGTATCATAATCGGTAACCAAATAGATCAGGATATGTCATTATTTCTTTCCCAGTTTGAAACAATAAGCAAACTAGTTTTAATAACTTGATGTTTCTGTTAGCTAATTTATAATCGCCAATAAATATTCATTAAAACACGTGGTAATCCAAATAAACATATATTCTTCACTCGTTCATGACAGTACTGTTCCCCACCACTCCAGTGATAACTTCGGAAAAACCGAGCGACTAATATTCTGGTGGGGCTGGGAACTTAATCATGAGGTGTTATTACATATTTTATTATGTTAATGCATACAATACAGACATTCGAGTTTGTGTAATGTTTAACAGCATAACAGCACAATAGAAACATGTAGTTTATTGGTATTGATATAAAGCTAAAAATAAATGTGTCATAGGTTCAGATCTGGAAGTAGCTAATGAACTTTTGTTAATACCTCAAGTGAGTTATTTAAGCCTGAATTCATGTCAAATTATACCAGAGAAAGCATATAACTCAATTTTCATTTAAATATATTTCACAAACGTATGAAAATAATTAATTCCGTATAAAGCAGGACGTTAGTGTAATGGATATAGTGCTGACCGCTCAAGTTAAAGGTTGTGGGTTCGATCCCTTGCTCGACCCGATGTCACTCACTACTGATCCTACCCAAGAAGTGGACTTGAGAGCGCTACATATAAGTTCTGAGCTGTCTGTGTGCGATCGAGCTATACTAATATTGAACTTATATAAGCTAAACATATTCCGTTAAAATACTTTGGTACGAATGTTTGGCTACTATATCTCTTTAAACTTCATATATTTGAATAAAGTGTGTATTCATGCGACATTATGCAAGACTGACTCTGTTAACAAACAAAACTATATCATTAAAGTTAAATGTAATACTTCAAAACGTAAGGAAATTAAATTATCGACTTGTAAATGTGTACAGGTGTATGTATAGAACCTTTTAAATATTTAGATATTTTGACATGTGATCTTGTTTAGATATGCATCGGCTGTAAGATAAACCACAAACAAAATGCTTTTGTAAAGAGTATCGAACGATATGTGTACACAAAGAATTTGAATACGCAGTGGTCTTTTTTGCCGTCAAGCTACTGTGCTTCCTGGTTGGATGACAAATGATAAGAATAAAGGATTCGATTTTACACGACGAAAATGTATGCTCAATCACCTAATGATGTTTAAAACAAAATGACAAATATTTTAGCCCGAACGATTAACCTAAGTATTCAAATGGACAAAACGGCACGCTAAACCAACATTCCCAGGAATGTGTTTTTAATAATAAAATGCCAGACCCGAGTTTCACAAAAGTTGGTTCTGTAATATTGAGTCCAGAATTGCATTTGTGTAAGTCCCTTATCATTCCTTTTTGACACTCGGTGCAAAGTAACAGTACTGTCTAGCCTAAATATTAAAAAAAAATAGCCATTTATATCCATCTCTTCGTTGCAGCTCCATCAAACAAAGTTAAATTAAACAATTAAACATCTGGCTTTCAAACAGCTCGCGTTTCCACTGCTTATTAATATATATTTATATAGGCCAAGACACATAATCTGTTTGTCAATTTGGCGTCCTTAGTTGCTGTTTTATACGTCTTCTGGGTAAACTAATAAGCAACGAATGACTAGATCATTAATATATGTATAGTCTATAAAACGGGCCCTTCCGATTGGGTCCGTTAAATAGCAATGTTGAGAAATCCACATAAGATCACATTTGTCAGTGGCTTCAACTGAAAGTTTTAATGACGTCACAGTAAGCATTTAATTTCTATGAATTGCGGGACAGGCATAGAATTTCCTGCTTTTTCATTAGGGGTTAATGGGATATACTAGTAAACATTTAAGTTATCAACCATTTAATATATCATTATATTACGTTCAAATATGAATTCAAGTGACCGTTGCTCTTTCTGGATATCCTGAAGCCCCACTTGAACATACGTTAGATCTGTACCAGATAGATACCGCATTTGTTTACTGATGACTAAAACGTACCCGTATCAACAGAGCAAAATTATTGTTGAAATGGTTATTATGTTATCGAATTTTCGCAAAAACTGTAATTGGAGACGAAAAGTAATTTGGTATATTCGAGCCCCTGCGAAGGTTAAAGAACAGAATATGGGCACCTTGTATTGGAAAACGAACTATCAGTGTCAGAAAGGTCATGTATGTTATATGCTTTACAAACATATTCAAGTTGCAGTATCTAAAGGCAAGTATGTCAATGAGCATTTCTACGAGCAAAATGTGCTAACACAATTAGAGAAATGTTGCTTTAATCGCCGTCATACCACTGGTCTTGTCGGCGTGCGATTGCTGCATGGAAACGCTTCATCACACAAAGCCAAATTTCCATGAACTATTTGATTGTGTGCTTCCCCACTCACCGTATTTTCCATGAACTATCTTCTTGTGACTTCATTTAATTCCCTAGTATTAAAAGGTACCAGTCTGGACGAAATTTTGTGCAACGGAATCATCTCAGATCTTCAATATTTCAGTGTCAGCAAAGTATACCCAGACAATATGAAAAAAAAAATTACTGATTTACACGTTTTGACTAAATTACTGTCACACATGCATTTAATTCAGGAACCAATTATAATGGTTGATTGAATGCAATGTAGTGTATACTTAGGCATCGTCAGCTTGTCTAAGGAAAACGGCGGAGCAGGAACCAATTATAATGGTTGATTGAATAAAATGTAGTGTTTACTTAGGCATCGTCAGCTTGTTTAAGGAAAACGGCGGAGCAGGAACCAATTATAATGGTTGATTAAATAAAATGTAGTGTATACTTAGGCATCGTCAGCTTGTCTAAGGAAAACGGCGGAGCAGGAACCAATTATAATGGTTGATTGAATAAAATGTAGTGTTTACTTAGGCATCGTCAGCTTGTCTAAGGAAAACGGCGGTGCAGGAATCAACTTCGACTGGATTATCGACTTGGTTGATTGACAAACTGTGTCAGGTCAATTGAATACTACATGGAAAACACGTATCATTCGATAGGAACATGCAAGTTCGTAGTTCATGCTCGTTTAACAAATAGAGTCGAGTCGATATATTATAAACGCAGTCAGTCACACATGTAGTCGAATGCCTCATAAAATTAAGTTGAATTGCGTAAATATAAAGTATTTCTTTTTCATGAGTATATACTGGTAAACTTTGTTGCAGTTCATTACTTATTTTCAAAACGTTCAACAGAAGAGCAGAACATGTCTCTTGTACATAAACACATTGATTCCATACTGATTTATATAATTATTACATATCGCAATATCTCGGAAATGATCGTTGATCTAATCGAAGAGTTCAACCGAAGTCAAAAATAATCAAACATGGAGAAACATTCATGAGCTATACTGTATATGTGTACCATTGCTGTGAAGGAATATAACAACTCTGTTTGAATACATTGTCTATAGCGAAATTTGGGGAATCTAACATCGCAACTGAGAATTCCGTGGCCATGTCCTCTATTGACATATTTTTTGCTTTTGGTTGATCTTGCTTTTGTGGTTGTTTCGTCTGCTTGCATTTTACGTCTTCTGCTTGCTATTTTATTATACATGATATTTGTTAATTGTCATAGAAATGTTATACACCAAATGATGCATGTAAGAAAATTAATAAAAAAAATTAGAAAAGCGGGAATTGGTAATTGACTCAATATGTCAATACAATGCAAACGGCTTCGTTAGATTACACAAGGTCCATTGTATGTTGAGAGAAAGACACTTCCAGTTATCTGTGTGATGAATTTATAAAGTTAATGACATATTTTTCTCTCATATATATTTTGTACATAGGCGTGAGATATTGGTATTGTTTTATTTAGCGCGAGTTTATATATTTTGTAGGTTTTTCATTTATTATATTTCAGTTTGATTTGATTCTGACGTTAGAATGCAAGGAAACGCGATGTCATATGTACCACTTGTTTTATATATGCTGGTTGTAAGCACAGGTAAATATAAGTCAGAGTATGGTATCTTAGAAAAGTCAATTTACATGTATATTAAATATGAAACATGTATATATATTATATAAATAAATATTAAAGGAATTTCTAAACATTTGTATCACGAATATGTTGGTATCCATACATTTGTGTCACGAATATGTCGGTATGCATACATTTGTGTCACGAAAACGCTGGTATATATACATTTTCGTCACGAATAAGCCGGTATGCATACATTTGTATCACGAATACGCTGGTAACAATACATTTGTGTCATGAATAGGCCAGTATGCATACATTGGTATCACGAATACGCTGATATACATAAATTTGTACCACGAATAAGCTGGTATGCATATATTTATATCACGAATAATCTGGTTTGCATCCTTTTGTTTCAAGAATAAGCTGGTATGCATACATTTGTTTCACGAATAAGCTGGTATGCATACATTTATATCACGAATAATATGGTTTGCATACTTTTGTTTCACGAATAAGCTGATATGCAAGCATTTGTTTCACGAATAAACTGGTTTGCATACATTTTTATCACGATTAGCTGGTATACATACATTTTTATCACGAAAAGGCTGGTTTGAATATATTTGTGTCACGAATAAGCTGGTATGCATACATTTGTATCACGAATAAGCTGTTATGCATACATTTCTATCATGAATAAGCTGTTATGCATACATTTCTATCTTGAACAAGCTAGTACACATACATTTGTATCACGAATAAGCTGGTGTGCATGCATTTGTATAACGAATAAGCTGGTATGCATGCATTTGTATAACGAATAAGCTGGTATACATATATTTGTATCACGAATAAGCTGGTATAGGCATAGTACCACCTTTGCAAAAAGGAAGTGCTTCCGTGGGGTTGTCGCATAATGGCGGTTATAAATAATCCTCATTTCTTCTTCTTTAAATATGCATTTTTCCTTATTTTAATACTCATTTTTTTATTTGAATGGCATTATTGATGTATTTTGAACATTTTGATAGCATTGTCATGTTTGAATTGTGAATTCAGAAAAAAAAAATGATGCTTGGAAATTGGGGTATGAATACATGATTTCGGAAGTCTACTTTCACTTTGTCACCAGTGGACACACTGAGCAGAAAAAAAAATCTCTTATATGACACATGACCCCTACTTTTCTCATCATATTTTGATAGTGCAGAGGTTGACAAACAGTAAAATGTAGGTTTCACTTCTTTCATTTGGGATTCTCTATGAATGACAAGCCTTCAAACTTTTATTATTTACTATAGAATAAAGAACAAAAATCAATGGTGGGTTGACACCTATACACACATTTGTATCACGAATAAGCTGGTATGCATACATTTGTATCACGAATAAGCTGGTATTCATACATTTGTATCACGAATAAGCTGGTATGCATACATTAGTATCACGAATAAACTGGTATTCATACATTTGTATCACGAATAAGATGGTTTTCATACATTTGTATCACGAATAAGCTGGTATGCATACATTTGTATCACGAATAAGCTGGTATTCATACATTTGTATCAGGAATAAGATGGTATTCATACATTTGTATCACGAATAAGCTGGTATGCATACATTTGTATCACGAATAAACTAGTATACATACATTTGTATAACGTTATCAATACGTCATACCCCTACTAGCGTTAGTTTGGTACTGTACTGTCCGCAGCCGGCATATAAGTATAAATTATGTAGTTGGCAAGAAACGATCTCACTGTCTCAAAATTGTTATCTGAAATGCGTTTTTTATATTTTTTTGATAGTTATATCTTTTTTTCATTATTGAAACATTGTAGCATATTTATTTTTAATAAACTAGGATATAAAATTAAATCAATCTTCATGAGCATAAAGACGACTGAGCTTAGGAAGGAACCGGCGTGAGGGGCCAAGACACTATCCATGTCCCGCTTAATTAAGCATTGAGATGAAATATATAACAAAACAGATTTTTTAGATCATTATTGCACAAAGTCGAAGGATGAAGTGTACATTTATATTTTCTAACAAAAAATACTTTGAAATCCAGACTTTTCAATTTGTTTTCTATTTACACTATACGAGTATATACATATATACGTATATCCACAGTAAATGGTCTAAAGACGTCTTGTGCCAAGTGTGCTTGCTGCATCGAAAAAAAATGTGCTATAGAAGGCTTCAGTCTCACATGCACGTATGGGTGTACTGAGGGTCACTGGGGAGACGATTGTTCCACCGATTGCCTAAATCCTGGTTGTCTCAGATGTTCTATGTCAACTGGTTCATGCAATATTTGTAAAAGTGGTTACACAGGCTCTACATGCGCTGTAACGTGTCCGCCAGGTTGTGTGACATGTTATTCTGAAACGAGTTGTAGCACGTGTAAAGATGGTTACTACAGAGGGAGATACAAGAACATTCCATATCTAGATTACAAGTATGATTGTAGCCAGCCTTGTCGAGACAATTGTACAAGGTGTGGTAATTATAACAGTTGTTATGAATGCAAATCTGGAACGTATGGAACATACTGCGACAAGCAGTGCCCTCCTACATGTTTTAACAATACATGCGATATATCAACTGGTTTGTGCAGTGACGGGTGTGTCACCGGATACACTGGAGACCGGTGCGAACAATGTGTACCTGGGCGGTACGGGACAGAATGCAACAAGAATTGTAGCAGTGGATGCATTGCCAAGCAGTGTGACCGGGACGATGGTGCTTGTGCCAACGGTTGTTATGACGGCTACAAAGGCAGGACCTGCACTAAAGGTAGGAGCTTACGCATTTCAACAAGTTATATGTGATTAACATTCTCTTTCTTTAAAGCAAAACTTTAAATATGCATTAGACATGAGATCAACATGATTTTAATTGTTATTAGAGTTTTTATATACCATGATGAAAAATAATCGACTCTCTTAAATGAGACGCTGACTTTATTAACGATTTGTGGCTGATATTTTTATCTTCACTAATCTTGAAGACAAGCTATTGAACATGGCAATTATTACCTAAAACAAATATATCCCAATTTTCATCGCTTTGGATATTCTACTCGTTGAAATAAACTCAATTAATGTTGAAACACACGAAATTCACATTACCAGTACACATTCCATGTACCTGATCATTAGAATATAACATGACTGTATGAACTATACACAATTGTGATAATATCTGATAATATCTCGGTGCAGATTTTTACCTTTTAAGTGATTGTTAATAGATATTACATTTACTCTGAGGATGCTAAGGACATTGCAATGCCATTCACAGACTCGAGTGTACATAATGCAAAGCTTATTTCAGATACAGCATATTCATTATAATGCTTTATTTTATAATTTTGAATTGCATTTTCAAGAAATTCCAGTCACAGATGATTTAGAAGTTGCTGTAGGGATAGGAAGTGCATTAGGAGTCCTTGTTGGCATGGTGATCGGTGGGATATGTGTCGGGATTGTCGTGATATGCATCAGGTAATTGCAATCATTTTAATATACGCGCATATGCATTTCTATATAATTATCTTAATTTGACTTTAAGAGTTTTTTTATGAAACAATCGGTTTTAAACTAAGTCTTATTTAATTTACATAGATTGTGAAACAAATTCCTGTAACATGGACACATCACTCGATATCTTCCTGCGTAGAATAAGAACTAAGCATATGTGGATAAAATGTCTTGCTCAAGGACACCACACAGCCGTGGGAGGATCGGGCGTACGACCCGCCGACCATGGATCCGATACTCTGCCACGGGACCACGCGATCCACTATAAAACAATCGAAACATACACGTACATACATGTACATGTCGTAGCATCCTCATACAAAATAAAACACATTGATATCCAATACTAACTTTTATTTAATCTTAATATAACAAGTATACTTGTGGTTTTTAATATAATCATAAGTGTATTAAGGAGTCTATTTCAACATGTTATTTATTTCCTTGCAGGAAAAGACGTCACAATTCGTCAGAGAGTAAGCAAAAATGTAAAGGTGAGAATAGATAGATGTTACAATATCACATGACAAATACAAATAAAACTGCTGCAAACAATTATAAAACATAAATATGATAATTAATATAAGCATTGCCTTTAACAATTATAGTTTAATCCTAGTATGTCTTCTTTAAGATAGTTGAATGAAAGCAATGCCACCCTATAGTATAATGTATCTGGGTAGTGAGATACCCCTCCCACTCGTATTGTTCTAACAATGGACACTATCATCTACATGGTCAACGTCAAGCGGGGTATTTGTTTTTATGCGGGTTGCATCTTTTTTCACAGTACAGTAGAACTTCGTTGGTTCGAACACGGATTGCTGAAACACCACATATCTCTAACTACTTATCTGGTCCCGACCGAATTCCGTTTTCGATGAATATACATGTGCATAAACGGTATGGTGAACAATACTTTGTTCTAACAACCCTTAACTCGAACTAGTTTGTCCAGTCCCGTTAGGTTCTACTGTATTTCAATTATATAACGAAGGACAGCGCTGTTGGGATCGTTGTTAAGATCCGCTAGCCTGTTAAACAGTACCAGATGCACATAATCAGCTAGTAACTAACTACTTCTAACCTTACTCAGTTGGCATAGTCACAGTCGTAGAATATATTGCATGCATAGTCATTACAGAGACTGTGGTCGGTCAGGGATTCGAACTCACTATACATTGATTGAGCCGGACGCGTTACCGACTGTTCTATTTGCTATCAGCTACTATTCGTGATCATTAAAAGTTGCTACAACAGTTTCACACGTGGTTCCCTATTTATATATCTCTCATCACTATTTTTAAATATAAGTAATAATAATAAAACAAACTAATGCGAGTATACATGTATCATTGGCGATAAAGGCGGGAAGAGCTTTAAAAAAGGTATTTTCAAAATTTCCTAATATATTTTAAAACGCATTTTTAAGAAATTATTATTTCAATTGGAAAAGTATACTCTTAAAATGCTTTGCATTAAAAGTAAAACCAATGAAACCTAAAAGAAAGCACGAAAAAACTTGATGAAGATTCACAATACACCTACAGGTACAAAATAACAAATATTCTCTGTATATCAGATCTAAATAATTGTAACGAGCTACCTGTTAGACAATTTACGAATACATATATTATATACAATTATATACGCAAACAGTTAACTACTATAATTGTAGAACATCATAAAAAATGTAACTTAAAAATTTTGATAACTACTGTAACAGATCTTTTCGTTAAAAGAAGTTTTAAACATATATAATGTTCATTAGCACAATTGCTTTTAGCTTTTTACTTTATTATTTTTTTCATTTTTCGCAAAGTCTGGTTTATTTTTATTTATATATACAGAAATGGTGTTGGACCTACAGTTCTTTCAAAAATTAGATGCTACACTGCCTAGTTCCCATAGTCTCCCGTGGTATCCCTTAGTCTCATACTTTATTTATTCTAAGAGCGGTAACTTTTGTAAATAATGTTTATATTATTTATCACGTACAATTATATAAATCATACTTCGATTACATTAAAGGCAAAACCAACACCGGTATGGCCGTCGTTTCTATGGGTGTTGCTAATGGATGCTATAATGAACAGCAAGAAGACTATGAAAATGTGGACAACATGCTACCAGCCAAATTTCAGAAGATTTAATTGGTATTCCTCATGGAATAATATCATATTTAAAGTGACCCCTTGTATATTGGTATAAAAAAGACAAGTAGATATACAAGCAAAAGAGTGAAAACTGAAAGTCATTGAAAAAATACATTCTATGCAAAAGTTTATGTGTAATGGTTAGACCTGCTAAATCTTGATATTTGTTTGACTCTCTGTCAAATATCAAATTTCTACAAATATCTTAAATATGACGTAGAGTTAATACAAAGAAATGCCATGACATCAAGATTATAAAACTTTCGATACAAAAATGCAAGACGTTTCATTCTTCATATTCTGAAATTTTCGTAAAAGATCAATTCAATTAATATCTTATTTGGAGAACAAAATTGATTTGCCGGCTAACATGTAACACTATGAACATTGCTTTGAATACTTGATTAAAGTCACCTCTCATTTGGAGAAAATGATGCTCAGTATATTAGGAAGCAATATAATACAAATGTTTTAGGCTGTTTATGTAATCAATATTTTATACTGAAAAAATTCTCAGCGTTTAGAGAAATAATAATGATATTTGCAATGCAATTTATGCTGTCCTTTGGTGACACTTTTAGAGTTCAGATTATCCGTAACATGTATTGAAATGTGTCCTTTCCTCTCATGTGTGATTATTCGCAATGTTCTGGAGAGTTAAAACCAGTCAGATATAGTCTGTAGTACGGACTAGCTCTCCAGTTAAACAGCAAAAATTATTGTATAGATTATACTTATATGGCTGTAAAGTTTGCTACATGCCAGTTTTGTGAAAAATTTAATGTGGTTTATGGTAATTTATCATGCAAACGTACGTTTCACATCCTGATCTGTATATAGTGCAAACTTTAATCTGCTTTGATCAGTTCATAATACCATGTAAACGTTTCTGGTTAGATCCTGTTTCCTAATACAATGTTAACGTTCCTGGTTAGATCCTGTTATCTAATACAATGTTAACGTTCCTGGTTAGATCCTGTTTCCTAATACAATGTAAACGTTCCTGGTTAGATCCTGTTTCCTAATACCATGTAAACGTTCCTGGTTAGATTTGTTTCCTAATACAATGTAAACGTTCCTGGTTAGATCCTGTTTTCTAATACAATGTAAACGTTCTTGATTAGGTCCTGTTTCATAATACAATGTAAACGTTCCTGATTAGGTCCTGTTTCATAATACAATGTAAACGTTCCTGGTTAGATCTGTTTCCTAATACAACGTCAACGTTCCTGGTTAGATCCTGTTTCATAATACAATGTAAACGTTCCTGGTTAGATACTGTTTCATAATACAATGTAAACGTTCCTGGTTGGATACTGTTTCATAATACAATGTAAACTTTCCTGGTTAGATCTGTTTCATAATACAATGAAAACTTTCCTGGTTAGATCTGTTTCCTAATACAATGTAAACTTTCCTGGTTAGATCGTGTTTCATAATACAATGTAAACTTTCCAATGAAAACGTTCCTGGTTAGATCCTGTTTCATAATACAATGTAAACTTTCCTGGTTAGATACTGTTTCATAATACAATGTAAACGTTCCTGGTTAGATCCTGTTTCATAATACAATGTAAACGTTCCTGGTTATATCTGTTTCCTAATACAACGTCAACGTTCCTGGTTAGATCCTGTTTCATAATACAATGTAAACGTTCCTGGTTAGATACTGTTTCATAATACAATGTAAACGTTCCTGGTTAGATCTGTTTCATAATACAATGTAAACTTTCCTGGTTAGATCGTGTTTCATAATACAATGTAAACTTTCCTGGTTAGATCTGTTTCCTAATACAATGTAAACTTCCCTTGCCTAACGCCGCTCACATTTGTTTTACAATACCATATAAACAACGTTCTGTTTCTACTATATTTTAGACAATTAATATCAACTTTTTTAAATTAACATTTGTTTCATTATTTTTAAACATACCTTTATGTTTGTGTTTGTGAAGTATTAAATGAATCACTTAATTGAATTTTGATTTCGATTTGATTCATCATACCGGTTTACGTGTTGTAGAATTTGCTTCATCTTGTGAATCATGCACATCGTCGACTTATATAACATAACCTGCATAATGTATTTGAGATAATAACATGACAAAATGGTAGAGTTGAGTTTCCTAATTATTAAAAACAGTTGTGGATGAAGCATTGATGCATAAATTAATAATTTCCCGCAAACTTTGTTTACCATGTGAGTATTGGATTTGTATCGGCCATCTACATGCATAAACAACATATACATTTTAGAGTATTCCATTTTAATATGGTATAATATGTTTTGGATTTTATAATTATGTATTTAATAAAAATGATTGTTGTAAGTAAGTGAAATTAAACCCGAACTAGATCACATTGCTGTACCTGATAACCCTTTTCCGGTGAGGTTGTTTAGTTGATAGAGTAATAATAATAATATAATTTTCATGCGAAAGATGTTTAAGTAATCAGAAATTCTTTGTACACATATTTAAAAGTAGCTTCGTAATTCAGTTTTCTGATTGTTGAATGTATATTGTTCCAAACTTCCATAGCAGAATAAGAAAATGCACGTTTAAGAGTGTTGGCCGCTTACGCCAGAGGTTGCTGGTTCGATCCACAGCTCGACCCGAGGCCTCTCAAAATACAAAACTCAGTGTTGGTTCTACAAGGAATCGAACTCAAAAGCTGTTGATATAAGCTTTAAGCTTTCTGCTCAATCGAGCTGTAATAAACTTGTATAAACTTACCATTTTGTATCATTAAAATAGATAATATGTGTTGTCGTATGATTGAATGACAGTGGGTGCCCCTTTTTCTATTCTATAGTATTCCAGTAATACTTAACGGCGTTCAGTTCACCTAATTGCTGTGGGTGTTTAAGCAGTACTTGGGCCCTCCAAGGGGTTTTGAAGATGTGGGGGACATGGGGTATTGTTTTTAGGGATCTTGGGAACATTAGCCATTACTTTCAGGGATCCAGGGATCAAAGGCCTAATTTAAGAGATCTTGGGAAACTGCTTTTGGAGAACTATGGCAAATACTTTGGGGATCTGGGGGAACAATGGCCATTACTTTAAGAGAACAGGGACCCCAAAGGGTGGGCCTCAGTACTGGACACAACTTATCCCAGCAAATCACTGATTCCTTCCCCACACATTCAGACGTGGACGACTCATGGTCGAAGAATAGAGTTGATGGCCAACCATCATAGAGACTGTGATCGTAATAGGAATAAAAGGAGAACGCATGTTTCTGAACTGTTCAATAAGTAAACTCACATAACATGCTTGCTTAGTATAATATACTTTGAATAAAATAGTATTTCGTTCTTATTGTCATTTCCATACCACCAACAATATATTACTTATATTATACTTAACATGGTATCATGATCTTGCCAGCAAGATAAATTAATAATTTGTGGCTGCGTTTCACAAACTACTTTGCAATTGATTGAAAATCCGGAGCTTTACGTCTTCACTACACAGTTACGCCCCTTTTTCACACGGTAACATGATTCTTACACTTCAAAAAAGTCCTATGTAATTAAGTTTTGATATTTTTTTCAAAATAGTCCATAGTGGTTGTGATTTCTTGCTGCAGATGAGTAGAACGAAAAATAGCATATCATGTACTGCAATAAGACACCACTGGTGTTAAAACGTGACTCTTATAGGACTTCAACATATGTATGTATTTATAAGCATTTGAGGACTTCTTTTTTTTAAACTCTTAGGGTGTCACTGCATCCTCATTTTAAAAAAAAAAAGCTGTTCAACCTACCAGTTATTGTGCATTTTTATGTTGGGATACATTCCTGCTATGGAAAACATATTTGAAATAAAATTCTATGTGGAAATATTTTACCGTGCACAAATCCTAGACCTTATTATATATATATAACAAAGAACAAAATTCCACTGTGTATTGAGACCTTATACCTGACTTTGTTTTCATAACGTGCTCCCCCGAGACCATAAATGTACATATGCCATTTTCTTAAAGCATGTTCTATCGCATCAGCGTGTAACGATACGTTAAAGGTGCATCGGTTTTTGTGCACCATGTCACAGGGAAATAGCAAAGTATTTGATGTAATGATAGCCGATCTTTTATAACTATTTATACGTCTTCCTAATTTGATTGGTATTACTGTAGCGTACGTTTATTTGTCATGCAACATTTATCTAAAAAGAATGACATAATACGATATCCATAATATAGTTGTATTGTGTTATTAAAACCTGCTTACTTAATATTAAATAGTCATGAAAAATAGAATTCGAGGAATAAAAAGTAGTCCCTGTCGTGGATGATCATTTTGGCAGTGATCAATACTGCAAAGCTTGATAACGACGATATAAGCAGGTTATGCATTTGGCATAAAGCCTGACTAAATCGTACGTGCTTCGGGTAGAAAGCGTCGTAATATGTCTGTACGATAATCGGAAGCAATCGCACAATTGATCTAAAACTTCACAATAAAACAATAAAGCAATACGTAAGTATAACAATTAGTAGTAATATTTGATATTTTGTAATAACAAGACTATTATATAGAAGGGAATAGTATTAAGAATCGAGTACTGATATCATCATTTGTGGTATGTAAAGTTTAAGTTGTTTTTCAACAAAGGAGATTGGAATCAATGAAATTTTGAGTTTAGGAAAACTTTGAATCCTTTCACCAATATAACTAGCAATTAGTTCATTTTTCATAAACAGGTACATAAGAGTAAGTATCTTTGTAGTTTATATAAACTTAACAGACATATTCGGTAAGATGTAATACAATTGCTGCCGCATGTGTGTCGGCATTAGGCTACCATCGTTGTCAGGAATAGATTGTGTTTATGTTGGATTGACAAAAATATATAATACTAACCAAAATTGTTATGACAATTACTTGCGGAAGGACGGTGGTTCTACTCAGTCTGAGGTCTTCCTCCACCATAAAAACTGGATATCCCATATATAACCTGAAATGTGTTGAAAATGGCGTTAAACCCAATTCAAATAAAAAAAATAAAAAAAAAGAATTTTGGTTTCATCAAGTGTTCCGTGGAAAGGTACGTTATGGTTTTATGAAAAAGGTCATTTAATTTAATTTGAAGAACGTTCTTTTTTTGTGAGACATAAATAATAATGATCACTGATTGAGTAATAAGGAACACTAGTTTCAGAAATGAGGTGTGTTATTATAAAAACATGATTAATATCAGTTAATAGAGTATTAGTTACCCTCGCAGGCTCAGCTATAAGTTGGTTGGAGTCAGCATGATTTCATTGTTTACCACAACTTTATGGTGGTATCTGACTTCAATAAGTCAACATTAAAATCGCCAAGAACTAAAGCTCCTTGTCTCCAGCAATTGGCCTTTCTATGGCACTATTGAAATAAGATGTAACCAATTAATATTTAAAGATGTGTTCTAAAAATGAACTAACAAAAAAAATGCTAAAATATAAGTGTTTGAACTTCAAGCCAAATTAACTTAAATTAAAAGTTATATTTTGAAGATCCTATCATTGGTAATATAAACAATCAAACTAATGCCATTTAAGAGCCTATCAATTTGAAACAAATTGAAATTATATATATGAAGTTCATTCTCCAAAAAATAATCATTAATGATTGTTTTGCAAAAGCATATTATGTTTGGATGCATTTGCGATACAAGAGCTATGCTATTATCAAGTTCAGGATATATACTACTGTATTCGGATGTTCACATGTACTGTATGTAAACCTATTTCCCTTAACCATAATGGTTTCCAAGGCAAAATTTTAAACCGTTTATATTTGCGATTTCAGTAATATTATTATTCTCGATAACAGTAGACGTATTAATGGATTTTCAAATTGATCAAACGAACTACAATCAGTATTTGAAACATTTGCATGACTACAATAATCATAACATGGGGTCTCATGGTTTAAACACTTACACTAACAATGTACAATAGAACATTTTAATTGTTACAGATGTACGTTGTTTGTCATTATCATTCTGTCAAGGACATTCAGATATATATATACACGATATCATGATAATGTTTTATTGATTAAGTTATAGTTAATTGTAGATCAGGATGTACGTACGTCCGTGGAACACTTGTGTTACGAATATACAAACATTCAAACCTCTTCTAAATACCTTGTTTTCGGAAATACTTGAAATGTTTTAGATGTGAGAGATAACGTAAATAAATTTCAAAATAAAAGGCTAATGCATAACTCATTGATGTCAACGCAGTTTTCAAACGATATTTAAATCTAGGCAGATATTTCAAATATTTAAATATAAGACATGCTTTAGCTTAAATATATAAGTACTAAATGACTGTTGCGAACAACATACCTAATTTTTTAAGTTGTTGACATGTAAAATGCATGGCCAATTTTCCAGAGGGTTTCAGGTCGAGTCAGATTTGTCCCTCTGCTTCAGCAGACGTCAGTGGATAACTAATACTTGATAAAAAATTGTCTAACTGGAACAAAAAGTAACATCGTCAACATTATTTGAAGTAAAACTAGAATTTTAACACTTTCATTTTATCTAGTACCAATAACATATTGCTCGTTGACATAATTAATACCTAGACAATCTTCGTCGCTTAATAAAAACGACGCTAAAATAATTTCTGGAGAGCAGTAAAAAACGGTGGCTGTGTATACGTACGACGTGCAAATAGCCGTTGTGTCTATCTGCACGACATTAAGTAAAACTCAGTATTCGTAAGGGTTGTTAAAATACAATGTATAATGTTCTCTGGAAGGTTATATTTTATGTGTGTTTGATGAGAAGGTTGCACTAACAAATACCTGATTAATGCATTTATAAAAATAAAACAAAAAATGTAAGCACGGAGTCATCAAAAAGTAAAGTTCTGTTTTTTACTACACCACAAACGCGTGTTAGGCTTATTTATAAAAATATATCATTAACGTATAATGATATTTCATTAGAACTTACATCTGGTGATAAGGTTCTTGGAATGCATATAAATAATAACCTTAAGTGGGATACACATACCAAGTTCATAAGGAAGAAAATTTCAACCTACTTATGGCTATTATCTATACCTACATTCCATTGAATTATAGAATTATTTTCTGTAAAGTTTATATTCAACACCATCTAGATAATTGTAACTTAATTTGGGGTAATACAAAAAAATAGACATAAACCGTCTCCTAATATTGCAAAAGAGAGCGTGCCGTATTATCTTAGGTGATCAATATTCAACATTTGCAGACGCTAAAAAGTTAATAAATGCATTTTCCGTTGATCAAAGAATATTTCTTCAAAAAGCAAAATTTATGTACAGAGTTCCAAAAAACAATGCACTTTCGTATATAACAGATATGTTTAATACCTATGATAACGTTCGTAGAAATCTACGTTCAACAAATGAATTAAACTTTATCACATCAAAATCCAACAGGGAATTATTCAAAGGTAGTTTGTCCTATTCTGGAACTTTAATCTGGAATAGTATGCTGGTTAATATCGGAAACTTTACAACAGTCAAACGCTTTACAACAAATTGTGTTAAATGGTTACGAACAGAATCAGCTACTTCATATGTCCCGAAGATAATATTTGGTAATAATTAAACAATTATTATCGCAAGTGCTACAAATGATCCACCATCTCCAATGTACACACATACATTATTAACTGTAAATAATTATACTTGTTTTTTGTTGTTGTTGTTGTTGTTGCTTATTTTGTTGTTGTAACAGATGTAGTGATATTTACTTTCTTGATTAATTATATATATATATATATATATATATATATATATATTTTAATCAAAGAGACTTTCAAAGGATTGCTTAAAAACACTAAAAAATGTATATAATGTAGTCATCATATATCATGTACAACCAATTTGCTTGCAATGCTTAAAATATTTTTTATTTTGTTATGCTATTGTATTTTGCAAGTAATATGTAAATGTATTATTTGAGGTTACCAAGGAAGATTAGCCTTTATACTAATTGGGCTACCCTCTTTAAATAAAGACTTCCATTCCATTCCTTCCATTCCATTTCTTCCATTCCATTCCATTCCATCCATTCCATTCCATTCCATTCCATTCCATTCCATTCCATTCCATTCCATTCCATTCCATTCCAACATATACCTTGAAAATGACTGTGGTATCCTCCGTGGCCAAGTGGTCTAAGGCGCCGTCTAAAGATGACGTACCTCTCACAAATAAGGTCGTCGGTTCGAATCCCGCTTGCTCCAAAATACTTTATGTGAGAAACTGGAAGCAGTTACTTGCAGAAGCACGGTGGTCCTACTCAGATTTATTTTGATGTCTTCCTCAACCAATACAACTGGATATGCCATTATATATAATCTGAAATGGGGTTAAACCCAATTCAATAAAAATAATTGTTAAGCGATACATTAGAATCAAAATCAACCCATAGTAATTTTACAAATTCTTAACATGATATGATAATATTATTAACATGAAAAGTAGTAAAAGAATAACGTTATTGTGCAACTTCCAGTCATGGGCAGAGGAAACGATACATTAAAATAATCTTCAGTACAATAACGCGCGTGATATCCGGAAAAAATGTAAACAAAGTAACAGTTGAACGAAAAGACAATAAACAAATGTTCACTACGAACGAATACGAATATTTTGGTAGATAAAATTTTTAAACTGAAGTGTATAATAAAGGGGCAATATGTATAGACCGGAACTTTCGAATATACGGATAGGGATAAAAGTGTTATCCCTTTTATATGAAAGATAAAATTGTTAGGACTTTGACACGGACACATTTCCTCAGATAAAAAGGAATTTTCTACACTATGGTTTGTTTTATTCACAGTTCAAGTGTTACTGAAATAAAGGGTCATAAAGAGTATCGGTTATACAAAATAAGCGTGTAACTACAACGCATATCAACAAAACACATGGAACAAAAAGATGCACAGGAAAACGCAAGTGTGGAGAGTACACTAGAGGAATGAAATATTAGTAGTCATTATGATGATAAAGCATGATTATTTAGACAATGGCTTATTATAAAAAATACAATTAACATGTAAAATATATGATTTGCAAAATAATTCTAATTTTGATTTGCCTTAACAAAGACTAATATGACGACATATCCGGTAACCTTGTGTAACATTTATAAAGTGCATCGCGCACACACACGGACGCTATATAGGAAATGCGTTGGATTGTTCGTACATGAACTTGATGTCAACCATAAACAAATGTATCGTGTAAAAGAATAATATTATCACAGTACACAGACAGTTAGTTTCTGCGAACAGCCGCCGTAGTTCTACAATAATAACGATTAAGGTACGATCTTTCTGTCTCTTCTTTACATTTACTTGTTTATGAAAATATATAGTTTTTAAAAGCTTTCATCTTTGATAAACTCATTTTCAACATGAACACAAGTGACCTTGTGCGAGAGCGGCTATCGCTCCGCCCGCTGGTCTAGTGGCGTTGTTTTTCCAAGTAAATACAATGTAATAAAATGACGTGTTTACTTAGAGACGTTTCGCTTGTCTAAGGAAAATTGTACAGTTGCAAACAATATCGATCACTGATTGGATTATCGACTTGTTTGATTGACAGCAAGCGTCATGTCGAATATATAGAGGTGATTCATCAATGTTACGAAGGGTTCTCCGCGGCTGCGTGGTCTAAGACGCCGTCTTAATATCACTTACCTCTCACCACTATGGTTCGTAGGTTCGAATCCCGCTCCCTCAAAATCTTTATGTGAAAAAGTTACTTGCGGAAGGACGGTGGTTTTACTTAGATTCAGTCTTAGGTCTTTCTCCACCAATACAACTACATATGCATATGCCATATATAACTACATATGCCATATATAACTACATATGCCATATATAACCTGAACTGTTTTGAAATTGGATTAAACATGGGATTTTGCACCTTTTCTGTTATAAATATAACAGTGGTCAGCTTATGTAGCCATCGTTCAAGGGATTCGCTAGTTCATTTCAATTCAATAGCTTATTTCGGCGTATGAGCATAATTGTTAATATGTGTATAGTGTGTCAATTGTTGTTTTATGATGTAATACGTTGCTTTCAACAATTGTTCAGTCATATCATGACGGTGTCTAATTGAGACAGTATCCAAGCGCTTCCACACTGGAGTATCATACCGCAGACACATGGTATGGCCACCCAGTCACCGGGCCGACAAGACCTAGAACTATCCTCTAAATGCTGAGCGCCAAGCGAGGAAGCATCTAGTACCATTTTTCAAGTATAAGTTATTACCAGGTCGGGGATCGAGCCCATGACCTTCCATATGCAAGGTGGGACAAGAAAGGTAATATAAAAACGAATTTCTTTCTCACCAAACATTGTTCACCTGAGTTTTGGAGCGTATTAAACACATGCATTATCTCATTTTCAGATCGCGCCAAACCTTGTAACCCAAATTACGATACGGATAGACAGATAGATAAACCTGACAATGGAGCATACATGGACGGTGGTAGCATTGTTGAGCTTACTAGTCTGCATCTACATACATGCTGTCCCAACGGACAACCAAAATGAGAAACTGATCACCAAACTGTCTGGTGATTTTCATAAAATACTACAACCAAACCGGCTTCAATATGGTGTCATGTATATGCACCCGCCGAACGCCAATTTTAACGCGATCGTATACGTACCAACGTCTCCGAAACCACCCGTCGGAACCAGCCCCGTGACCTATCCAGTAGTGACTCAGCAAAATAGAGATAATTTCCCATTCAGCTACGTGGCAACTACTCCCGACTTTGACTGGATATACGGTCCAATGATGGGAAAGACGGTACGTGCAACTATTCACACGGAAGATTTGAACTTGAACCTCGTATTCCCTGGAATGTCATTCTGGTACAAGAAGAAGTATAGTACAAATCCAAAGTATTTGTACATGTACACCTACTTTTTGCCTTGTCCGAGGTGTGCTGGCTTCATCACAGACTTCATTACTCGAAACAGAGGCATACGGCTTTATGTGGGGTACGGTCAGCTTTATGGCGGTAATCGTGAAGATGACGATGAGGGATTAAGGGCGCAAACAAGAAAGCGACGCGCCGCCCTGGAACAGTCTTTGACAAAAGCAGACGGTATGCTTTACCTGATCCCCACAGATGAAATCCTGCATTACTTGAGTGACTCGAGTGAAATATATTGAGCCGTTTCCTATTCTACTTCAGAATCCTCTTGTGTTATCTGAATCACAAGTATAACTGTATTTGCTATATAACTACTTTGTACGTAAGCTATGTTCAGTAAATAAAATTGCATCCGTTACAGGTCTCACTACACAATTTAATTGTGATCTTTGTTCTATGTGCAATCAGGTCCTGGATTTACACCATAAAAAATCCACATAGAAAAGTTTGTTTTTCCATAGCAGGAATGCCTCCGCAAATAAACATGAACGTTGATGAATGGGTTGAACAGAGTTGTTTTTTAAAGACAGTGCAGTGACGCCCCAAAGTTGTGGGGTTTTTTTTTGTTGTTTTTTTTTAAGTCCTTAATCCTTAAGTTTTTAACACTTTTGGTTTCGTATTGCAGTGCAAACTATGTCAGTATTTCTCTACTCATCTGCAACAATAAATTACTGCACCTATCAACCACTTTGAAAATATTTCTAACAAAACTACACAGGACTTTTTTAATGCAAGAATCTTGCTACCGTCACAAAAAGTGGCGTAACTGTGTAATGAGACCTGTACATCCGCCACACACACTGAATAGTAAATAAAATTAAGAAAAAAAAGAAAATCATGAGTGGAAACAATAAGTATTGGCAGTACACGGCAATAATAATTGGAACAGAAACTCCAGCCAGATAAACTACAACGTACATGCATCAACAAAACATAATTATATAACAGCTATTTAAAATGTATATTTGTCGTCACATCAACGTCCAATGATCAGGCTTTATCAGACGTACATTGGGTTTTGTGCTGGTTGGAGCTATGGTCATTGCTATGGTTGTTATTAGATCATTCACTTGAATACATTTATAAAATATTCTTTTTTATGTATCACTCTATCAACCACAGTGACTGTTTTTGGAGCTAATTAACACTGTCTTCCACCGGTTATGGTACACATATTGGCTTTTGTCGTATCCAGTGACAAACACTGCCGGCTAGAGGCAACACTCTGAACAAATTTCTTAAGTTTTCAAATTGCTTTAACAAAAAGTATTGACTGCTCTTATTGAATATAATCGACTATGTGTATATAAAAATGCTATCATGTTGTCATTTGCCTCCCCCACCCTCCGACTCACTCCATTTCCTACTATAATTAATTGTTTTAAAAAATATTCAAAACTGAAGAACATAAAAACAAATGAAGTGCAATTAAAAAAAAATGTAGAAACTGGAAGCTGGAATCAAAATACACGAGAACTTTATTTGTTTGGATATTTCTTTTGTTAACATACATGTTCCGAGACGTGTTATATATTGTTATCAGGATCCAATTGCGGATAATAATTATCCTTTTTTTCTCCAAAATTTTCAATGTATTCATGCGTCCGAGCACAAAAACCGTTATCCTTAGTTTGCACGTGCGCAACGTCCGGTTTTTTCACTTTTCGGTTTTACACCGACAAGTAATCATTCGTTGCTTAGCACGGATAAAAATAAACTTAATTTGAAAATAACAACACACTTTTATTAAGCGATGCCACGTCTTTCTGAAACTGAGAGAAATCAGGCCCTTTGTATGCTCCGGGCCGGGTCATTGGTAAATACCGTTTTACGCCATTTTGGCTGTTCCAAATAAACTTTTTATATTCTTGCAAACCGGTACAATACTACTGGATATGTCAGAGATCGTGTCAGACCCCGTTGCGTACGTGAAACATCGTTACGTACTCATCGCGCTATTACGTTGACTCATCTACGTAATCTTTTGTTACCTGCAACACGTACTCGTTGGCATGTCGGTGTTCATGCACAGACGATCATAAACCATTTGAAATAAAAACCGTGTTCCAATTCGTGCTCGCCGGCCATGGCCTGATTCCGACAGCGCGCCACCGAGCTGTTACGACGTCATTTGCAATACACACGAAACGAGCGGCAATGTCTCTGTATTCCCGAGCCTGAACCCTATGGAACACGTATATCGTTAGTGATGATGATAATAAGAGTGTTGTTGTTGTTGATGATGATAGTGGGGTTATTGTTGGTGATGATGATAGTTGGGTTGTTGTTGTTGATGATGATAGTGGAAACCGGTTGATTGCTGGTGATGATTATAGCGGGAATATCGTTAGTGATGATGATAATCCGATTGTATTTGATGATGATAATGGGGTTATTATTGATAGTGGGAATAAATTTTAGCAAAAGCAAATTGTGGAGGATTAAAAACTGCTTCCTGTGTTTTGATTGAAATTATTTTTAAACAAAATTACAGTCAATCGATCAGGGTATGATAATATTATGACAGAAAATGATTTAGTTCAATTATGTTCTCAGTATTTTTTTTAATTTAAAAAAACTGATCAGGTTAGAAATTTGGATTTGGATTCTCATGAAGTAGAATTAAGTGGAAAGATATAAGAAATCTGTCCTTTACTTTAATATTAACTTATTTATTTTATTTCGATTGAGAAACTTGAAGACGAATCGTACTCGCAGACCTCCTGGGTAGAACCAGTATAAAGCATATGCAGATAAAGTGTTTTGCTCACAGACACCACACATAGCCGTCCATACTTAAAATGGATAAAAAGCATCTCATTTTTATAAATAAATAAAATCCAAATGGTTTGATATATCTGTCATCCAAATCTTAATAAATCGATTTTCAATACGAGTTACTATCAATCCAGGGGTCGTGAGTTCGAATCCCCCGCCCGGCAACAGTCTCCGTGATGATTGATATACGACATTGTGTCTCATTATCATTCGTCTCTCACCACTGATTACAGTGGGAAAGTTATCAGTTACTTGCGGAGATGGGGAGTGCTCGAGTACTGGTTAATCCCAGGAAACAGTGGTTAGATTAACTGCTCGTCTGTTAGCCCTCGATGGCATAAAAATGACGCTAAATATTCAATCAATCAATCAATCTTAAAGTAAAAATTGAAAAATACCAAACTGTATAGCAGGGACAATATCTCTGCACTTCACAGAACTAATTCGCAAATCATTTAACCGGTACAAAATGACAGTATGCGCAGATCCTAGCTAGTTTTACAAAATTAAAACCAGAGGTTGTAGCGAAATAGCGTCATGAAGACAATATGCACATCTTCACTTGGTAGTGATGCATCCTAGCAAGTTTCATAAAATTCCAACCAGAAGTTGTGGAAAATAGAGCGGAGAAGAATTTGGTCACAGACAGAATGAAAGGGCCATAACTCCGTGAAAAATCATCGAACCGGAACACATAGTAGTTTCACAAAACTATAATCCGAGGTTGTAGAGAAATAGCGCGGACAATAATTTGGTCCCAAGCAAAATGAAATGGCCAGAACTCTGAGAAAAAAACACCGAACCGGAACACAAAGACAATATGCGCATCTGCACTTGGTAATGATGCATCCTAGCAAGTGTCATCAAATTCTAACCTGAGGTTGTAGCGAAATAGCCCGGACAATAACTTGGGGTCGCACGGACGGACGAAGCGGAGACTTTATGCTTCCTTAAAAACGCTATATTTTTATTGCAAAATTGAAAAACAATCAACACTGCCGAAATGATTTTGTTTTCAAAAACCCTAAACAGTTAAATTCAAGCTTATAATTACTATTTCCATGACAATAGTTATTATATGCATGCATCTGTGTATTAGTTTTAATTAAATACTAGATGTAAACAATTCTAAATATTGTTTTTGCTTTGCTTGTTAAATCTGCATTTGTTTGCCAAATGTCGGTGACGGGTATGTGTATGAGAAGGTAATACCAACATATATTTACGGTAACATGTGTTTTTATTTCTGATATTGCATGAACATACATTAAACTTAACGACTAGAAAGTTTCATAAAACTCTATCCTTAGAAAAAATATGACAATAACTAGCGATAACGTGGATAAGTTGAATCTTTAAAAAAGAAAGATAACTGCAGGTTGATCAGATGAGGTTAATCAGTTTGGGTTGTGTCCCTTTAATCATTGCTGTTCTGGGAAGAATTTTTATACGCAGTAAATAAAACAAGTTTGTATGAGAACACATGAAAGAAGTGAAACTTACATGTTATTGTTGGTCAACCTCTGCACTACCAAAATATGATGAGAAAAGTAGGAGCCATGTAGAATACCAGATTGCATTCCTGCTCAATGTGAAAGTAGACTTTCGAAATCATGAAACCAAAGCTAAAATATTGTTTTTCTAAATTCACAATTTAAAATGACAGTGCTTTCAAAATTCATCAATAATGTCATTCAAATAAAAATAATGAATATTAAAATAAGGAAAACTTTTTAATAACCAAGCCTCAACTGAACAATACACCAGATCTTAAATACATAACTGGTAAATTTTGTTTTCTTTGGTAGATTTTCGTAAAACACACAATTCCCTTTAGCTGACAAGAATAATGTAGCTGCCCCAATAAAGGGTTTATAGGTATAATGTTGCTGCCCCAATAAAGGGTTTACAGGTATAATGTTGCTGCCCCAATAAAGGGTTTACAGGTATAATGTTGCTGCCCTAATAAAGAGTTTACAGGTAAAATGTTGCTGCCCCAATAAAGGGTTTACATGTATAATGTTGCTGCCCTAATAAAGGGTTTACAGGTATAATGTTGCTGCCCCAATAAAGGGTTTACAGGTATAATGTTGCTGCCCCTATAAAGGGTTTACAGGTATAATGTTGCTGCCACAATTAAGGGTTTACAGGTATAATGTTGCTGCCCCAATAAAGGGTTTAAAAGTATAATGTTGCTGCCCCAATAAAGGGTTTACAAGTATAGTGTTGCTGCCCCAATAATGAGTTTACAGGTATAATGTTGCTGCCCCAATAAAGAGTTTACAGGTATAATGTTGCTGCCCCAATAAAAAGTTTACTGGTATAATGTTGCTGCCCCAATAAAGAGTTTACAGGTATAATGTTGCTGCCCCAATAAAGGGTTTATAAGTATAATGTTGCTGCCCCAATAAAGGGTTTACAGGTATAATGTTGCTGCACTAATAAAGGGTTTACAGGTATAATGTTGCTGCCCCAATAAAGGGTTTATAGGTATAATGTTGCTGCCCCAATAAAGGGTTTACAGGTATAATGTTATTGCCCCAATAAAGGGTTTATAGGTATAATGTTGCTGCCCTAATAAAGGGTTTACAGGTATAATGTTATTGCCCCAATAAAGGGTTTATAGGTATAATGTTGCTGCCCTAATAAAGGGTTTACAAGTATAATGTTGCTGCCACAATAAAGGGTTTATAGGTATAATGTTGCTGCTCCAATAAAAAGTTTACTGGTATAATGTTGCTGCCCCAATAAAGAGTTTACAAGTATAATGTTGCTGCCCCAATAAAGAGCTTACAGGTATAATATTGCTGCCCCAATAAAGGGTTTACAGTTGGTGACACACCCTTTATGTAATTATTGTAAAGTATGAACAAATTCAATTAATGATGCTGCCCTAATAAAAGGTTTATAAGTATAATGTTGCTGCCCCAATAAAGGGTTTACAGGTATAATGTTGCTGCCCCAATAAAGGGTTTACAGGTATAATGTAGCTGCCCTAATAAAGGGTTTACAGGTATAATGTTGCTGCCCCAATAAAGGGTTTACATGTATAATGTTGCTGCCCTAATAAAGGGTTTACAAGTATAATGTTGCTGCTCTAATAAAAAGTTTACTGGTATAATGTTGCTGCCCCAATAAAGAGTTTACAGGTATAATGATGCTGCCCTAATAAAGGGTTTATAAGTATAATGTTGCTGCCCCAATAAAGGGTTTACAGGTATAATGTTGCTGCACTAATAAAGGGTTTACAGGTATAATGTTGCTGCACTAATAAAGGGTTTACAGGTATAATGTTGCTGCTCTAATAAAAAGTTTACTGGTATAATGTTGCTGCCCCAATAAAGAGTTTACAGGTATAATGTTGCTGCCCTAATAAAGGGTTTATAAGTATAATGTTGCTGCCCCAATAAAGGGTTTACAGGTATAATGTTGCTGCACTAATAAAGGGTTTACAGGTATAATGTTGCTGCACTAATAAAGGGTTTACAGGTATAATGTTGCTGCCCCAATAAAGAGTTTACAGGTATAATATTGCTGCCCCAATAAAGGGTTTACAGTTGGTGACACACCCTTTATGTAATTATTGTAAAGTATGAACAAATTCAAATAATGATGCTGCCCTAATAAAAGGTTTATAAGTATAATGTTGCTGCCCCAATAAAGGGTTTACATGTATAATGTAGCTGCCCCAATAAAGGGTTTACAGGTATAATGTTGCTGCCCCAATAAAGGGTTTACATGTATAATGTTGCTGCCCCAATAAAGGGTTTACAAGTATAATGTTGCTGCTCTAATAAAATGTTTACTGGTATAATGTTGCTGCCCCAATAAAGGGTTTACAGGTATAATGTTGCTGCCACAATAAAGGGTTTACAAGTATAATGTTGCTGCACTAATAAAGGGTTTACAGGTATAATGTTGCTGCCCCAATAAAGAGTTTACAGGTATAATGTTGCTGCCCCAATAAAGAGCTTACAGGTATAATATTGCTGCCCCAATAAAGAGTTTACAGGTATAATGTTGCTGCCCCTATAAAGGGTTTACAGGTATAATGTTGCTGCCACAATAAAGGGTTTACAAGTATAATGTTGCTGCCCCAATAAAGGGTTTACAAGTATAATGTTGCTGCCCCAATAAAGGGTTTACAGGTATAATGTTGCTGCCCCAATAAAGAGTTTACTGGTATAATGTTGCTGCCCCAAAAAAGAGTTTACAGGCATAACGTTGCTGCCCTAATAAAGGGTTTATAAGTATAATGTTGCTGCCCCAATAAAGGGTTTGCAGGTATAATGTTGCTGCACTAATAAAGGGTTTACAGGTATAATGTTGCTGCACTAATAAAGGGTTTACAGGTATAATGTTGCTGCACTAATAAAGGGTTTACTGGTATAATGTTGCTGCCCCTATAAAGGGTTTACAAGTATAATTTTGCTGCCCAAATAAAGGGTTTACAAGTATAATGTTGCTGCCCCAATAAAGGGTTTACAAGTATAATGTTGCTGCTCCAATAAAGAGTTTACTGGTATAATGTTGCTGCCCCAATAAAGAGTTTACAGGTATAATGTTGCTGCCCTAATAAAGGGTTTATAAGTATAATGTTGCTGCCCCAATAAAGGGTTTACAGGTATAATGTTGCTGCACTAATAAAGGGTTTACAGGTATATTGTTGCTGCACTAATAAAGGGTTTACAGGTATAATGTTGCTGCCCCAATAAAGGGTTTACAAGTATAATGTTGCTGCCCCAATAAAGAGTTTACAGGTATAATGTTGCTGCCCCAATAAAGAGCTTACAGGTATAATATTGCTGCCCCAATAAAGGGTTTACAGTTGGTGACACACCCTTTATGTAATTATTGTAAAGTATGAACAAATTCAAGTTTGACCAATTTTACAGCCCGTGTGGAACCAGCTAAGAATGAAATCACTGTCGATCTCTGCAGAAATCCTCATAATGGGTGTTCTGTTCATTTTATCATTTTTATCATGTTCACTATTGTAGTTAAATTACCAACCTCTGTGTGGTTCCAGGAAGCCATACGAGTGACAGCAAGAATAGGATCACTGTGGCTCATGCATGTTGTAGAAAGCGACAATTTGAATATCACGGTATCAAGGGTCTATGTTCATTCTACATAATTATTCATTTGCTGATGTATCTTTTTAATATGTATGTTAATTTGTTGTTTTTTGTATAAGTAGAGTGAACTTTGAGTCTTCCTTCCAATTTCCTTAAATTTAAAATGGTTAAAATAACTTCTAAAATAAGACTTGAAAAAGAAAGTTTACTGTTTTCCCCTCATGAGTGCTCATATGTTAAAATTATTGTCTCCTTAATGGGCCCTAGTTCCTTTATTTGAATTAATATGAAACCTTTATTCATGAGCAATTTTTTCTCATCAGTTCTCCAGATAAAGATTTTTAAAATTTCATAGTTTTATTATTTTTTTAACCACTGCTGGCCATTTATAGATATTAAATCTCCATCAACAGTTCCATCTCAGTTGTTATGACTAAACAATACTCCAGATCTCAAGATGTTTGAAACATGAGAAACAAAAAAAAAAGATTTCTATTCCTGTCTTCCCATAGCATTTCCATGTAAAAATCAAAGTCCCGTACAATTGAACAAACCTGAAATCCCTTCAAAAGTGAAACATTTATACAAATTATGAATAAATTGTAAAATTATGAATTAATGGACAGACTTTACTTTTCTGTGAGGATGTTAAACAAAGTCGTTTTCCACTTTTAGTTCTTTCATTTGTATTGCTAGTAATCTATGTCAGCTTGATTGTGACTTACTTCAGAGTTTTGGGAATTACTCTTCAGTTGTATTTTCTATAGAGCCAGTACTGGGTTTCACTTTTGAGGATCATATACTGGTGAGTGAATCGAAACTGTGACCTACTGTGAGCAGCTAAAAGCCTATCCACTACACAAAAACTGCCCGTATTATTTTATAGCTGCCTCAAGTGATCATTGTGGTTGTCAATGAAGATATTGGAAGATATAAAAAAATTCCAGAACTTAATGCATGGAATTCATTTGAGTCCCTAGTAATTAACAACATTTTTATAAAGAAATATATATGAAACAAACGTCTTCTCTGAAATGAACATCTTTAACAATCATTTTGCGGTTAATACATTTCATATTTAATAATGACCTTAAGCTTTATTTAAATTCGACACAAAATGTAACCGAGTGGTTAATTTCTTATACATTATTTTAGTTTAAACATGATCCAAGTTGTCAGGAGTACACATTCAATACTGTAGTAGATTATTTCTGTAAGTCAAAACATCCCTGATGTTATCTTTATTGGTATCTGGTTTGTATCCACTCATTCTGAAAAAACAATACAACAGAATTTAATTGGTAATGTAACTTTTAAATGATAACAGTGAATATTTTGAAATTTAGCACTTCAAAAAAATGCTTCGACAGCGACAGCAATGAATGTTTTAATATCAAACCTGTGAATTCGGTCACCTCTATTGTTTTAAGCAGCCATTTGCATTTTTTATTTGCTTCCCTTGACTGGATGCTTAAGACAGGTTTTACTGTAATTGGTTAATGTAACTTTAAACCGACAACAGTGAAATGCTTTGAAATTTTGCACTTTGGAAAAATGCATTTGGAGTGACAGCAATGAAAGTTTTAGTATTTGCATTTCTTGCATACCAGATATTAAAGGATATCTGCATCTTTCCTAGGAATGGAATGGAATGGAAGTCTTTATTTAAAGAGGGTGGTCCAATTAGTTTGAAACTAATCTTCCTTGGAGCCCTCTAATGATACATTTACATATTATTTACAAAATACAATAACAAAATAAATAAAAACATTCTAAGTATTGCAAGCAAATTGATTATACATGAAATATAACTACATATATATCATTTTTTCAGGTTTTTTAAGCAATCCTTTGAAAGTCTCTTTGATTAAAAAAACCCAAAACAAACAGATTTATTTTTATTTCACTAGAAAGTTCTCATACTACCATCTGGATAAAACATCAACTAATTGCGATCGTAGTAAAATAAGATATGAATTACATGTAAACTTAAATAACTACCAATGTGTTTGGTATGCAAGAAAAGGAATCAGTTCTGTTTTTTCTGTTCAGATAGAAAATTCGATCCCTCGGGACAACAGATTTCTTTTTCTCTCTTTCATATGGTCACCAATGAAAATACAAGGTGTATTAAAAATAAATGTTAATGAAAAGGGGTTTTACGGCGTACCAAAACATTATGGTTATTTGACGCCAACAGGAAGGAAGATTTCAGGTTCATTTTATATGTACAAAAACAACAAATTAACATACAGATTAAAAAAAATACATCAACAAATGAATATGCAGAATGAACCCAGAACCTTGATACCTACAGAACTGCAGAGTTTCAGCAAATTCTATTGTATTACTCAATTTGTCGCTTCTTACGACATGTATAAGCCACAGTGATCCTATTCTTGCCAGCACTCATGGCTCCCTGGAACCACATAGGGGTTGATAATTTAACCACAATAGCATACATGACAAAAAATTATAAAATGAACATGACACCCATTGGGAGGATTCTTACCCCTCTGCAGAGATCGGCAGTGATTCTATTCTTAGACAGAACCACACACTCAGGTTAAAAATATATGTGAACTTTTGTAATATTTTCCACATTTAATGAACAAAAATTACATTGCCAAAAAAAGTAATATTTCCTCTATGCAATTGCCAAATTCCATATTGATATTGAATACCATTACATAGCAACAGTTCTAGAAAATATGAATGTAATGGCTACACTGTTTAACCGGCTAAATCTACATGAACTTGCATCATTGTACAGTTCAAGGAAGAGTGATACAGAGATGTGTATGATAAATAGGTGAGAAGATGTATGAAGTGTATCCAAGAGACCGATGGATACTTTGACAAGATGTGACTTGGCTGGTTAAAAGTTTTGTAACACTGACTGCTACGGGTAACCATTGCATGCATATTTGGTTGTCCCTCGTACACTGTAGTGGTCTAGTTTGTATAGTAGATGCTTGTGGGGTACTTTGATAATGTCTGTCTGTTTGAGCTTCTTATTGTAACCTCTGTCCAGATGTAGTGCTATTTCTTATTGTAACCTTTGTTCAGATTTAGTGCTGTCATGAATGAATTTAACCAATTGGATTTCACAAGAACATTTGCTTCGGAAACCGTGCTGCAAGTCAACAACAATATCGTTTGTCTTTGTTGATTGTATTACTAACAAGGTGATGCTTCAGAATGAATATTAATTAGCTCAGTCGGTTACGCGTCTGACTATCACTCCAGGGATCATGAGTTCGAATCCCCCGCCCGGCGACAGTCTCCGTTATGATTGATATACGACATTTTGTCTCATTATCATTCGTTTCTCACCACCGATTCAAGTGGGAAAGTTATCAGTTACTTGCGGAGATAGGGTGTGCTCGAGTACTGGTTAATCCCAGGAAACAGTGGTTAGGTTAACTGATCGTCTGTTAGCCCTCGATGGCATAAGAATGATGCTAAATATTCAATCAATCAATCAATAAAACTTTACACCTTACGCATGTCAGTGGGATCAGTAATCAGAACCTTACACGTGTCAGTGGGATCAGTCATAAGAACCTTACACGTGTCAGTGGGATCAGTCATCATAACCCTACGCGTGTCAGTGGGAACATTCATCAGAACCTTATATATATCAGTGGGATCAGTCATTATAACGTTACAAGTGTCAGTGGGTTCGGTCATCAGGACCTTACACGTGTCAGTGGGATCAGTTATCATAACCTTCCATATGGCAGAGGGATCAGTTATCATAACCTTATAGATGTCAGTGTGATCAGTCATTATAACCTTACACGTGTCAGTGGGATCAGTTTTCATAACCTTACACATGTAACTGTGATCGGTCATTTTAACGTTACAAGTGTCAGTGGGTTCAGTTATCATAACCTAACACGTGTCAGTGTGATCAGTCATTATAACCTTACACGTGTCAGTGGGATCAGTTATCATAACCTTACACATGTCAGTGTGATCAGTCATTATAAACTTACACATGTCAGTGGATTCAGTTATCATAACCTTACACGTGTCAATGTGATCAGTCATCAAAACCTTACACATGTCAGTGGGATCAGTCATCAGAACCTTACACATGTCATTGTGATCAGTCATTATAACCTTACACGTGTAAGTGGGATCAGTTTTCATAACCTTACACATGTCAGTGTGATCAGTCATTATAACGTTACAAGTGTCAGTGGGTTCAGTTATCATAACCTTACACATGTCAGTGTGATCAGTCATTATAACCTTACATGTGTCAGTGGGATCAGTTATCATAACCTTACACGTGTCAGTGTGATCAGTCATTATAACCTTACATGTGTCAGTGGGTTCAGTTATCATAACCTTACACGTGTCAGTGTGATCAGTCATCATAACCTTACATGTGTCAGTGGGATCAGTCATCAGAACCTTACACGTGTCAGTGGGATCAGTCATCATAACCTTACACATGTCAGTGGGATCAGTCATCAGAACCTTACACGTGTCAATGGGATCTGTCATCATAACCTTACACGTGTCAGTGGGATCAGTCATCATAACCTTACACTCGTCAGTGGGATCAGTCATCATAACCTTATATATGTCAGTGTGATCAGTCATTATAACGTTACAAGTGTCAGTGGGTTCAGTTATCATAACCTTACATGTGTCAGTGGGATCAGTCATAACTTTACACGTGTCAGTGGGATCAGTCATCATAACCTTACACATGTCAGTGGGATCAGTCATCAGAACCTTACACATGTCAGTGGGATCAGTCATCATAACCTTACACGTGTCAGTGTGATCAGTTATCATAACCTTACACTCGTCAGTGGGATCAGTCATCATAACCTTACACATGTCAGTGGGATCAGTCATCATAACCTTACAAGTGTCAGTGGGATCAGTCATCAGAACCTTACACATGTCAGTGGGATCTGTCTTCATAACCTTACACATGTCAGTGGGATCAGTTATCAGAACCTTACATGTGTCAGTGTGATCAGTCATCAGAACCTTACACGTGTCAGTGGGATCAGTCATCAGAACCTTACATGTGTCAGTGGTATCAGTCATCATAACCTTATAATCGTCAGTGAGATCAGTCATCATAACCTTACACATGTCAGTGGGATCAGTCATCAGAACCTTACACATGTCAGTGGGATCAGTCATCATAACCTTACACGTGTCAGTGGGATCAGTTATCAGAACCTTACACGTGTCAGTTGGATGTCATCATAACCTTACATGTGTCAGTGGGATCAGTCATCAGAACCTTACACGTGTCAGTGGGATCAGTCATCATAACCATACACGTGTCAGTGGGATCAGTCATCAGAACCTTACACGTGTCAGTGGGATCAGTCATCAAAACCTTACATGTGTCAGTGGGATCATTCATCATAACCTTACGAGTGTCAGTGGGATCAGTCATCAGAACCTTACATGTGTTAGTGGGATAAGTCATCAGAACCTTACACGTGTCAGTGGGATCAGTCATCAGAACCTTACTCGTGTCAGTGGGATCAGTCATCATAACCTTACATGCGTCAGTGGATTCAGGCATCATAACCTTACACATGTCAGTGGAATCAGTCATCAGAACCTTACACGTGTCAGTGGGATCAGTCATCAGAACCTTACATGTGTCAGTGGGATCAGTCATCATAACCTTACATGTGTCAGTTGGATCAGTCATCAGAACTTTACACGTGTCACTGGGATCATTCATTATAACCTTACACGCGTCAGTGGGATCAGTCATCAGAACCTTACACATGTCAGTGGGATCAGTCATCATAACCATACACGTGTCAGTGGGATCAGTCATCAGAACCTTACACGTGTCAGTGGGATCTGTCATCAGAACCTTACACGTGTCAGTGGGATCAGTCATCAGAACCTTACACGTGTCAGTGGGATCAGT
The DNA here is from genome assembly GCA_029582155.1 of Panopea generosa. Lineage (NCBI taxonomy): Eukaryota > Metazoa > Mollusca > Bivalvia > Adapedonta > Hiatellidae > Panopea > Panopea generosa. Next base: position 34,587,801 of record CM055908.1, on the reverse strand, counting down.
CATCATAACCTCACATGTGTCAGTGGGATCAGTCATCAGAACCTTACACGTGTCACTGGGATCATTCATTATAACCTTACACGCATCAGTGGGATCAGTCATCAGAACCTTACACATGTCAGTGGGATCAGTCATCAGAACCTTACACGTGTCAGTGGGATCAGTCATCATAACCTTACATGTGTCAGTGGGATCTGTCATCAGAACTTTACACGTGTCACTGGGATCAGTCATCAGAACCTTACGCCTTAAAGCCTCACAAAACTTTAACCAAGGTGTGGCCCCCAGGCAATTGCCCTTCTTATTCTTCAAATAGTTGAGCTAAAAAAAATCTATTAAATTAGAAATTATTATAGAGAAAGAAACATTGGGTTAGAAAGAGAGAGTAAGGAACAAAAGACAGAGAGGTTAGTACAGTGTGCCCTTATCCTAAAGGACAATACCCCTTCTGAACAAATAGACATGTTTGATACTTACTTGAAAGTTTACTGTGTAAAAATATTCTATCCCAAAACGGACTACTTTTATACCAATACCATGCCACACGAGTGCCCATATTTTAACAACCTGTAGTGATAAATATTAATAACATGCTATAGCAAGGATATTATTCAGGAAACAAAGAAACAGTTTAATGAAACGTGGCCTTACATCTCTTACCTGTGACATAATAGAATATCCCATAACAAACTATTTTTTTACAATTTAAGGACCACAAAAGTGATTTACTGAATATTTAGTGTCATTTTTATGCCATTAAGAACAATCAATTAACCTAACTACTCTTTCCTGGGATCCTGGAAGACAAACCAGTACTAAAGCAAACCAAATAATTGATTATTTTCAACTTGTGGTGAGAGATGAACAATAACTAGACATGGCCATGCAGATTCAAACTCACGCCTCCTGGATTGATGATAGTCAGACATGCTACTAAATGAGCTAATCTGGCCTGGCAAACCCCTTAATTTTTTATCCAACCAGGACCAAGATAATGTTACACCATTGTTTGGTCAATATACAAAGTGGTAGAATGCACAAAATGCCAAATTAGGCATATTTTTGGGAATGCAAAAGCCACAATTAAAACCATTATGATCTGATTTGATTAGTTAACAATTTGTCTCACACATGGTTACAAAACTTCTCTTATACTTTGATCCAATAAATACAAGTTTTAAAGTGCACATCAGACGGGGCATACTTCGATAATTAAAGTACCATAATAAGTATATTATGCAATATTTGAGTGCACACGTGGTCAAATAGACAAAGTTATATAATTTAAGGGCCACAACTCGTGCAAATTATCCTACTTTTATTTGAAAGTCAATCAAATGGTCCAAGAGGCCCCCAAGGACACTACTAGCTTATAAAGACCCCCTGGTTGGATGTTGTGTGACATTCCCCACATCTTGTGGGGCAGGGTCGACATAGGATGTAGAGATTTGACCCCTATTTCTTTTGCATATTGCAAAGAAAAGCTTTGACTCTTTCTGGACACAATGTAGACTTTCGACCCCTTGTTTAATCCAGGGTTCAAGGAACCTCTTAGCTTTTATTCTTAATGAGATCCAAGAGCTTACCCCATTGTGTAGACAAGGTTTTATTTAGATAAAATGTAGTTTCAAACCCTTCAATTGGTTTGAATGTAGAATGACCCCAAAATTTTAGGCTGCTATGTAGAGTTTGTGCCTATGATAACAAGTTTACAGGGCACATAAAAAAATTATGTATCTGTGAAAACTGTTCCCTTCATGGCAAGCAATATTGCCCATCAAGTATTTTTAGAATTAAAAAAATATTTCCGTCATAATCTTGCCCAGATTTAAATTACCACATTAGTCATGTTGGATTATTACTTTTTTCTAAATTTTGTATCCATTTATAAAAAATTTCATTCAATTATATTTCCCCACCCCTTCCCGATAAAATACCTAAAAGTTTAATGGACTTTTCAATGATTTATGTTTTAGATTCTTTGTCAAGAGTAACGACTCTTGAATCATAAAATTTTACTGTGCACTTTTCTTTGGATCTTCATTAAAGTTTAATTCTGTAACTTCAAGTTAACAGAATTAAACATGAAACAATGGAGAACTAACTCAGCTGGACGTTGCTCAGTTATGTTGACATTTTAAGAAAGAAAGAAAAGTAGACAAAGGAGTTAATGTAGTGTTCCCTCATCCTGAAGAACATCTATCTCCTCTGGACAGTTACAATTGTTATTTAACTTACTACATGTAACATGGTTATGGCACTAAAGTGGACTCAACAGCTGTGCTTATGAAAATAAATAATTATGTTGAACACAGTTTATTCCTTTTTACTTCTATTTCTAAACAAAAACAAAAGCTCCTAGAGGGCCTGGTGATGCTGTGCTAGCTATAGTGGCCATAATATTTTTGTAAATTTCACAATACAAACCATTTTAGGGACTGTCTTAACCACAGCATTCTATACAACAATTTTTCTATCAAATAATAATTTGTCAGTTTGGGGTTTTGTGTGTTTGTTTGTAGTATTTCAGTTAAGAGACGTCAGCACACCTACCAGTAATCATTGTTCTTTGGATTCTTAAGGCAGTTAACCAGCACTAGTCACACCTCATCTCTACAAGTCACTGACTACTTCCCCATATATTTAGAGGTAGAAAACTCATGGCCATAGAATGAAGTTCACAACCAATCATCATAGAGACTGTGGCTGGGTTGGGATTCATACCCACCTGAATAGATAGTCAGATGCATTACTGGCTGCTCTGGCCAGGCCCAGCAAAAATAACCAGATAATAACTACTGAAAAATACTTTAATATCATTACATTTTTATACATGATTCTTCATATATTGCAATTTGCAATATAAGAAAACAATATTACCTTTTGATCTACGTAGAATAAGTATTTGGTGGACTTGTTTCACCCTATCCATACAAAGTTTGCTCGCATCTGCATGGTTAGTCTTTTCCCACAATGCACTTGGTTGTTTTCTGGACACTCTCTGGTGTATTCCAGGGTTCATAGATATATTGAGGCGGATAACCTTTCAACACAGGTAAGTAATGCCTGAAAACAAATCACACAAATATCCGGTTAAAATCTTGACCTCCAGATCACAACATATGGCTTGTATGCGACATAGTATAGTGGATATATTTTTTTTAGTTAAACCATAGCATAATATCAATCATCACTGAAATCATGACCTGGCAGGGATTCGATCTCATGACCATTGAATTGCTAGTCACAAGCTACCGACTGAACCAACCAGGTCCAGCGGTACTTTGTAAAGAATGTCTGTAATATATATCCTACCATCACTACTGTAAGTTAATTTGGCTGGTAAACCTTCATTCAGACTACTTGGATTTCTTCCTTCAAAATGTAAATCAGCCATCATAGCATTAAATTTATGAATGATTTATTTTTACCTTATACTACCGATATGAATATAATAATGAATTATAACAAGTAAATATTTGAACAATATTACTGGTGAAATGAGTAGAGAAAAATAAAATACTTTTTTACTGTAAATAAATCTATAATGTCAGTTTGAAAATAGTAAATATGTCCCATTATATTTCATTCAGAATGTGGGAGAACCAGCACTAAGTGTAATGAATATTAGACTTGGCCATAACTCAGGACTATGTCTCTGGGAGGCAAGGCAAAACTGTATCCATGTTACAATTTAAAGCATAATTTAATTTTATTAAGATGAAATTGAATGATATAAAAGAGAAGTTTTTATTTTAGGGACTTATCACAGTCAAACCTGTCTTAAGCAGCCAATCAAGGGATTGAGGAAATAGGCCATTTAAGACAGGTTGTTGCTTGATACAGGTTAATAGGGTATGAATGCACAGAACTGGGAGGAAGCAAATATGGCTGCTTAAGATAAGTAAGTGGCTGCTTAATAGAGGTGACCACTTACACAGGTTTGACTGAAGATGGTACAATGCAAAATTTCACTCAGTCATTTAACTTATCAATTGAAACCAACTCACTTAACCTATTGCAGCTATGTTCCTTTTTCTTCATTATCAAAAGCTAAACTTCTTTATAAACTAGAGATCTTACTAGTATTTCTTGATTCAGAAATGACATTGGTATGGTTAAGCTTTTGTCACCATACACATTAACATTGAGAATCTATGTGCAGCCTCACTTAATGTAAAAGGCAATGTTTCCTTTGAAATTGCTCCATTCAAGAATACAAGTGTCAGTATTACTCTTGAAAATAGTAATGACTCCGACATAGAATCTGATATTTCTAGATTTGATCCTTTTTCAGATAAGAAATATATATACACACAGTAGTGCGATTTTAGTGTCTCCTAAGACAGCACATCAAATGAAAAAGCTGTCCATCCAAGCCTTATTTAAATGAGGCCAATATATATATACAGTTGTAAACTTTTATCAGAAGAGGCTTTCAAGCATGCTGAAACATTTAGTGGTGTTTCAGATGTGTCTCAATTAAGCTTTGTATCTGATTATGAGCATTCAAGAACAAGTTGACATTTAAATTCACGAATGCATTGATGATTTAAATGACAGTGTTACATTTTTCAAAAATATTTAATAGCAATGTGTTTGATGCAAGTTTTGCCAGTTAATCTATGTATCTAGATATACCAATTGTGTAGACAAATATTTGAACCTGTTACAGAATCTTTTAATAGATCAATTTTCAATTGAGAATTCAATCTTTCATTCCACACTCCAAGAAAGATCAAAGTGATCTATGGAATGCATTTGAAAATGCCTCGACAAGAGAAAAAAAATTAGGTCCAGATTATGATAAACATATAAAGAATAAATTAAGTACTAGGCAACAGAAAGAGGCAACAAAAACAAGGTAAAAAGTAAAGATTTCTCTGACACTGCAGTGGCTTGTGATGACCTTGAGGTAATTCATTAATGCCACTCTTATCAATCATGTTTTCACTATAAAAGGACTCAGTTCATTTAAATTAACCATTTATGGGCTCCGTTGAAGTTCATTGTTATATTTGGATGGAGTCCATAGAAAGTAGAACAGTATAATTTTTATGAACTTGCTTTCTTTCTTTTTCTTTTTATCAAAAAAATAATCAGAAAATCAGAAGAAATTTTACATTATACAGTAACCACTCTTTCCTGGGATCCTGGAAGCATAACAAGACTACTCCAGCACACCCATCTCAGCAAGCAACTATCAGAAGTGCCTGGCCAAGAAAACCTTACTTTATTCAGGTAATGAGCATGTTTACTTTTTTTTAATATTTTTTAAATTAACAGTAAGAATGACAATGTATACTTGAAATCAATAATCATATATTCTATGTTATTTTCTCTGTTTTCACAGATATAAAAGTTTATTTAAGGTTTATTTTAGTCAAAATTATCAGTATATGTTCCATAGTGTTGGGTAACGTTCAGACTATGTCATGGTCTTTATATATCATACCTAATACTGCAGTTAAAAGTGCTAAAAAATGTAGGATATTATATAAGAAATATTTATGGCATATCCAGTTTCAGACAGTTCTGTACTTACTTCATGAAGATAATATAATGGTAGTAAGTTATAGAATCTAATTCTTTCCAATTGTCATACATTAAATGAAAGAAAAAGATTGCTGATAAACACATGAAAAACAGATGTTTAACTATGTCTTTTACATTACATACAACCATTTCGCACCAAGAAATAATATTAAAATTTGCAGAATTTTGGTGCAACAGAATTTTGGTGCAAAACAGTAATTTGATCTTCTTCAAATATCTCTTTTTTTTTAAGCTTAATGACTGTTTCACGTCAGTCCCTGTAAAAACCATTTCTGCAAAAATGACAAAAACCATGAACAATTATTATAAATAAAAGAGTCAACATTTTTTTTGTCTTCTAAACAATTTAGGAATATCGACTCTCAACCTTTTTGCACCAAGCCCTCAGTATACATTATTTAATTTTCAAATTTTAATGATAAATGATTATACTATTGAAATATCATGTTTTTAGATTTCAGTGTTAATACACTCAACGTCGGGACAGTGCTTGTATTATGGGTTGATTAACTACTAGGCATGGATATGTTATTAAATTGTTAAGTTAGTGTAATAAAATCCTTTCATTTATTGCTTATGAATAATTACTTTCCCGATTTTTAACCTACCGGTACCTTAAATCCCTCCACCAAGAAGCTAGTGATTGACCCATGTCAAGAAGTAAACTGTGTCATGTTTTGCTAGATGGTGTACCCATCCTACTTCTCTTTACTGGACCATATAACATCAATCTATGGAACACCAGTATTACCCTGAAATACAAGATACAGTAGGTCCTATACCATATACAGGGTAGCATCAATCCATGGAAAACCAGTATTACACTGAAATACAAGATACTGTAGGTCCAATACCATATACAGGGTAGCATTAATCCATAGAAAACCAGTATTACCCTGAAATACAAGATACAGTAGGTCCAATACCATATAGCATTTATCCATGGAAAACCATTATTACCCTGAAATACAAAATACAGTAGTCCATAGACCTGTTTCTGTTACAAATATTTAATAAAAAAATATACATGTAGTCATACCAGCATTGAATTTTGAGGCTTAAAAATATTGTTTAACATTTTAGTGAAACAGAGCGTCAGAAATATGATCAATAATCCAAAGAGTCTCGGCAATGTTTGTCTCTGACTGAATATATACCTCAGTCCACTTGGTTAAGGCTTCTGCGATTTGTCTCACAGTATTTGAACATCTATTGGATTGCCCTCCATTCTGTCGAAATTGGAATCATTTTTTGCTGCTGTGTAGAAATATTTCCGCCCAAACAGCTGACACGTGATGATAATGGTACATCATTCCACATCTTGACCTGAGGTACATAATGTTCACAATGCACTTATCATAGATTTAGAATTTGTTTTATGCAGTTTCAACCCATTTCAAGTTATACATGGCATCCACTTTTACTGTTGCAGGAAGACCACAAAATGAAGCCGAGATTAACCATCTTTGCACTAATAACTGGTAAACATTCTTACATATTGTATAACTTCAATGATGAAAAGTAAGTGATATTCAGACTTCTTAGTCCACTCTGCCATGGAGGATCTGCATTCAAGTTAAACTTGATGTAATATAAATTTAAGATAATGTTCTTAATATATTTCATACCAGTTACCTAGCAATCTTGTTATCTTAAACATTTTTCTCCATTGACGGTGCAGGTTAACATTTCTTGTTTGTGGAGGAATTGGACAATTGTCCAATGTGTGGACACAACTCCGGGACACAGTCACTTACTGATAGCAATGGCCATATGTGTCAGACAATTACAGCATTGATCATGTATTAAAATGACTTGCCACTCTGGCAGTTGGTCTGGTTGAAACATTTTAAAGTTATATTAGATAATCAACTAGTTTAATATATTATTTAAAATACATGTTATTGCTTCTGTATTATTGTATGTTAATGTGTTTGATATATCTTTGTATTTATGACATATATATTATCACAAATAAATAAATAAAAAAATAAAATAAAAATAAAAAATACTCCTCTCCCATTTTTGCAAAATGCATTGCTCCCAGGGGTGTATATATTTTGGGGGATATTATGTATTCAAGACGAAAAAAAGTAGCAGAACAGTGTTCAGTCTAGAATTGGAGTAAAAGGGGAGGGAGGCATCCAGGCCCAACTGGGAGCCATTCAGAAAAAGGGGCCATCATAAAAAACAATATAAATGATGAACTGTTCATTGTCTGAAAAGTGTAGACATTCTATAATTAGTACTGGAAGCAGTAATGGGATTGGATTTGCTTATTTACACTCCATGTGACTGATAAAGTACAGAACTAGCAAACAGTTGCAATTTCATTGCCAAGTCATTTTAATATCAAACAACAGAAGATAAAGATTACGATATTCTTTTCATTCCTTCCCAATAAAATGGCAATTAAAACATAGCAGAAGCATAGTTTTGTATGCCAACATTTTTTTTATAAATCACAAAACCCATTATACAAATGCTTGCATGACTATGAAATTGCAATGGCACAGTCTAGATCGAACACTGGTAGAAAATTATGAAAATCACAAATCATATTTTTTTTTTCAATTTTTTATTTTATAGACCTAAACAAAATATGTGTGGTTACAGTTTCCTGACTGACCATAATTAATCCAAGAAACCGCAAACATTTTATTGCCTGATTTACTTTTTCTACAGAAAGTCATTTTAATGTCATGTGATAAACCTGAGAGGCAATTATTCGTGTGCGCTGTGAAACTGTCTTTATTAAAATGATGGCAGGTCCTCTCCCAACTATTACTGCACTTTGATTTCCAAATAATATTAACACAAGTTACTTTTCTATATAACTTTTGTAACTTCCAATAAAACAGCCTTGGCGAGATACAGCCAAACTGCAAATAAGGACTCAAGGGTTGTCCGACTTGGAAACAATTACTGTGACGTCATCTGTGGTTTCTCGAAACTTGCCACCCACACCTGTAATATAACCATTTTTATTATTAATTATTTAATCATGTCATAAAAAGTCATTACAAAGACATTAATTACTCAATACAAGAATTTCCTGTTCTTTCACTGATACTGACCAAAGCTTAAAGGTTCATTAAAATTCTGCAATACATCAGCTGACCTCAATTTTTTACTCTAAAGACACTGTAACATAATTTAAGGGCCATAACTCAGCCAAAGTTAATGGATAAGAATTCTGGAAGTATACTGAACAATACTTGTAACAAGAATTGCCACACTCAGAGTTTATATACGAGTAGTTTGGATTGAGTCATTATAAAATCATTAAAAAAGGATTGTTACTGGGCCGTGCTCCTACCTACTCGCTCAAAATTACAGCTACCCAAACTTCTTTCATTGACTTTCAAAGCGTTTTTTTTTGTTTTTTTTCAATTTTTCTGTCCATTTTTCTTTAAAATGACTATTGCAAAATCAAAATTTGGCAAAAACATGGAAAATTCTGGGTCAGCACAGCAAAAAATTTTTTTTTTAAGGATGGCCCTTTGGTGATAGACAATAGAACCAGAACATTGCAACAATATGCTCTAGGCAACTAGATTACAAATAAGTACTTCCTACCAAGGATAGCAGCCACTTCCTGTTGTTGGGAAGTAGGGAGGGGTAATCTAGACAAGATTTAATCAATATTAAGTCTAACCTGTATTAAGCAGTCATCCATGGGAAATGGCCAAACTGGCTGCTTCACACAGGTAACTTCTTGATAGAGGGTCTATTTTTACTGGTGAAAACAATGCCCTGATGTTTAGTTTGATGGACAAAAAGCGATCATACATGCGTTGTACATAGTGCATCAGTCCTTTTTGTTATTTGAATTCAATGTATGGGGAAGGTGGTTTCATGGCAACAAGGGGGTGTTGGGGAACACATTTTATGTAGATGTAAATTAATGATGCAATCACTTTATAAGAAATTTGAATTTTAAGTATTAATGAAATATCTGATACATAAATTCTATCATTTTTTACATCATAAAGTCAGTTAAACAACCCTATTCTCAAACTGAACAGGTGAATCTTATCGGCTAGTGGTTTCAGAGAAAGAGCTGCTAAGGGTCGATACATTAGCCCTTTTGGCCAGTAGAACAAAACAAGAGGCCCAAGAGGGCCTAAGGACGCTCTACTGACTCATAGTGGACATAGCACTTTTTGAAATTCTACTATGCAAAATAAACATTGGGGCGGGGTCATTTTTAACTCTAAGGACACCATTTGAACAAATCTAACAAAACTATAGTTGGTCATCATTACTACATAAACATTTTGAAAATCTGTTAGACCGTTCATAAGAAGATTTTTTAAGTTTTGGACTATTTTTAGTAACGGTGGCCATCTTGAATTTTAGATAGAAAAAATAAATCTTTTGTATAGTCTCCTATGCAATAGAAACAACCATGTGAAGTTCAGTTTAATTGGCCAAGTGGTTTCAGAATAAATGAAAAAAAAAAGAGAATTTTCTTTTTTCCAACAGTATCCCTATGTAAAATTCTAAGTCCCCTTACAGGGCCCCTATATATTTTAGCCCCTAAATTCTTCTCTGCAATCAACCCCTACACTAAGGGATAATTTATATGAAATATGTACAAATCTGTCATACAGGTTCTTAAAAAAACAATTTTACTAATTCCCAATTTGTACCCTTTTGGGGCCTCTCCTGACCCCTTAAGACATAGGAACCCAGTCATTGTTACAAATCTTAACCTCCTTTACCTAACAATGCTTTAGTGAAGATATAGGCAAAATTATTTCCATTTAAAAAAAAATATTATATTGACATGTGTCCCCTAATTGAACTCTCGGGGCAGGGTCATTTTTAACCCTAGGGACACCATTTGAACAAATCTAACAGAACTTTAGTTGGTCATCATTACTACATAAACATTTTGAAAATCTGTTGGGCCGTTCATGAGAAGAAGATTTTTAAGTTTTTAGTAATGGCAGCCATCTTGAATTTCAGATCGAAAAAAACAAATCTTCTGTATAGTCTCCTATGCAATAGAAACACCCATGTGAAGTTTCAGTTTAATTGGTCTAGTGGTTTAAGAACAGATGAAAGAAAAAGAGAATTTTCTGTTTTCCCATAGTATCCCTATGTAAAATTCTAAGTCCCCTTTCAGGGCCCCTATAAATTTTAGCCCCTAAATTCTTATCTGCAATCAAACCCCTACACATAGGGATAATTTATGCAAAATATGATAAAATCTGACATACCAGTTCTTAAGAAAACGAATTTAGTAATTCCCAATTTTTACCTTTTTGGGGCCCCTCCTGACCCTTTAAGAGAGTGGAACCCAGTCATTTTTACAAATCTGAACCTCCTTCACCAAACAATGCATCTGTGAAGATATAGGCAAAATCCTTTCCATTTTAAAAAAAAAAAAGAAAAAAAATATTATAATGACATGTGTCCCCTAATTGAACCCTCCGAGCGGGGTCATATTTAACCATAGGGACACCATTTGAACAAATCTAACAGAACTATAGATGGTCATCATAACTACATATATATTTTGAAAATCTGTTGTGCCGTTCATGAGAAGAAGATTTTTTAAGTTTTTGACTATTTTTAGTAACGGCGGCATCTTGAATTTTAGATCGAAAAAAGAAAATCATCTGTATAGTCTCCTATGCAATAGAAACACCCATGTGAAGTTTCAGTTTAATTGGCCTAGTGGTTTCAGAGAAAGTGCTGCTAACAGACGACAGACGAGATAATGCGCCATCGCATAAGCACTTCTGGCCTTTGGCCAGTAGAGCTAAAAATGAAACACTGTATTTTTATTTTTTCATTACTTTTTTTTATTTTGGTAGCAGAAATGTGTCTTATGAAATGGATTCCCCAACTACTGGTTTATATTAGTAAATTTAACCAAAAATGCAGCTGAAAAGAGGCCACAACTCAACTTTTACCAAAGTTAGAAACTAACAAACTTGATCTGTGTTTTATAATAATAAAGCTACATACAAAATTTTAACTGACCATAAAATTATTATGATAAATGATAATATAGACACTTCCAAAAGTTAATAATCAGAAACTAATCTGATTTCAAAAGGACAAACTGAAAGATAGATGAACATATGGATAGTGGTAATATTTTGCGAATGGTGAGGGCGTATAATCAACTATTGAATATTTTCTGAATCAGTGGAAAGAAATTTGGTGATAATATTTGAACAAGAAACAAACTGTGATGAAAACTTACTGCCCATACCTATGTATGAATCCTGGTTCAGCAGGAAATCTTTAAAAGTAGCAACCTGATCTTTGTTCACATGTCATATGTCACATTAATTATCTGGTTCCATCAAAGCCATCAATACTACGGAAAACAATAAATCAACATCAGTCGAGACATTTGCAATATATTTTGAATGCCAATATTATGACAAGAAAATTTACATACTTACCTACACACCCACCCACTTTCAACCTAACTAAAATTCACCTATCTACCTAACTAACCCACCATCCATCCAACCTTCCACCTTCCTACACAACTACCCACCTAAGCCTGCCAGCCCAACTACCCATACTTACCAACCTACATACATGTCTACCTATCTACAGGTCTATCAACATACAGGTCTAACTACCTACAGGTATACCTTACTACCTACAGGTCTACCAACATACAGGTCTACCTATCTATCTACAGGTCTACCTACATACAGGTCTACCTACCTACAGTTTTACCTACCTACATGTCTACCTACCTACCTATAGTACCTACCTACCGTCAGGTACTTTAATCAACATATGCATTTTAAATCATTCTGTTGGTACTTCCGGTACAAGGCATCTAATGTAGTGTAGCCCTGGTCACAATAGCTAGTATCAATATTCATTTATTCATGTTGCACATGTTTATGACAGCCATACCTGTTTCAATGTCTGTGACCTTTGTGACCTTTATCTTTGTATATATTTTAACTGTGATGTCACATTGAAATATATGTATATACAAAGTTCACAATGGTCGCAGGTATAAAAACATTCAAGAGCTGACATAAACATACACGCAATATAAATAAATGAATATAAATACTAGCAATTATGACCAGGACTACACAAGAAAAAGCAAAGCAGCAACCACTCAGATTCAAGTACTTTTTCATGGTGGTTTTAACCCCAATCAAACAAAAACAAAGGGCCATAACATTTGTTATTCAATCAGGCCTGTTCAAGAACTTGGTCAAGAGGGCAATTATTAAATATGGAGCACACAAAATTTAAATTATGGACAAAAATGCCACACAAGTGATCAAATAACCCAATCACAAGCCAAATAAGTATGCGATATTAACATAAATTTTGCCAAGAATCTTAATTTAACTAAAAACTTTTAACATTTAAGCAGAAGTATTTGCATTTTTACTGTGCATTCTTTTACAGGTATTTTCATAAATTAGCCATGGCAACCACATTATTTGTAAAACTGAAAAAATAAAATGGCCTGCATAATCTCCTTATTGCACTCTAACCACAATTTAAGTTATACAAATGTAGCTTGGACACTTGTTACCACATTATCCAAGTTGTATCTGGAATATATCAATTTTGTTGCCATAGCAACCACAGTTTTGGTCTGAATGAAAAAATAAAATGACCTGCATAATTTCCTTATTGCCTTCTATCAATATCTACAGTTTCACAAACCTAGCTTGGATACTTTTTTAGTAATCTATTTAGACGGATGGCCAGAAGGACATACGACAATCGAACAGATGGAGGGTAAACCCTCCATTGAAACCAATTAGGGACTGAAAAGATATTACAACTGCTGATGTATGATGTGGATTGAAGCTACTGTGAAAATAATACTTAAATATGGGTAGTAATTGTTTGCCTTTACTTTGTAATTGCAGCCTTTATATATATTAAGTACAAACAGAATGTTTTTAAGCATAAACTGTTCAAAGTACCTTTCACTTTACCCGCACCCTTCCACACACTCCAAACCCCTCACCCTATCCACCCACCTCCTCTCCCCTTCCCCTCCCCACCCCCCCCTTTCCCCCCCAACCCAAAAATCTCCCCAACCCGATAAAAAGGAAAAAGAAGAACAAACAAAACAGTAAAAAAAAAACAAGAAATGTGTCCTTTTAGAACATGGGTACCCCCATTGACAATACACCCTTTGTCAGGAATGGTGCAGAACAAGTTTGACTAGAATCAGATGAAAACTGTAGGTGAAATTGGGGCCACAAGGGGACGTAATTCCTTCAATAATAATGTGGACATAAAACTCTGATGATATGCCCTTGTTCAAGTGATGATGTATAGCAAGTTTGATTAGAATTGGATGAAAACTTCAGAGTCGAGGCCACAAGGTACAGTCAAACCTGGGTAAGCGGTCACCTCTATTAAGCAGCCACTTTATGCTTTCAGGACAAATTAACCTGTGTTGAGCAACAACCTGTCTTAAAAGGACACTTTTGCTCCTTCCCTCAACTGGCTTCTTAAGACAGGTTTTACTGTACATATGTATGAACAGATGGACATTCTAACAAATGTATATTTAAGCGTTTTTCAAATGTCCAAAAAAATTACTAACCTTAGACACTTAAATACCCATTTGCGTGTAGACAGCCAGATGGACAGTTCAAACACTTAGACCCATGGGGGCATAAAAAATGAAAAAGACAACAACATCTAGACTTGTATCTGATTATTCGGTAAAAAATGAAGACCTATTATAATTTTTAAGATGTGTTCCATTTTTTTTTATAAAAATTGTGATCAGGCTGCTGACCTTTAATATACAATTAAGACTGTAGCCACAATATATGGACACCGGACCAACCAGATCTAGAATTAATCGCTAGATGCTGAGCAACAATCAAGGAAACTTCAGGCCTTCGATATAAATCAACTGGGGATCAGACGAATGACTTTCCACATGCAAGGTAGTTGGTCTACCACTTGACCACTACATTTGATACTTAATTTTCCACTAACTATCAATCCAGGGGTCGTGAGTTGGAATCCCCCGCCCGGCAACAGTCTCCGTGATGATTGATATACGACATTGTGTCTCATTATCATTCGTCTCTCACCACTGATTCAAGTGGGAAAGTTATCAGTTACTTGCGGAGATGGGGTATGCTCAAGTACTGGTTAATCCCAGGAAACAGTGGTTAGGTTAACTAATCATCTCTTAGCCCTCGATGGCATAAAAATGACGCTAAATATTCAATCAATTAATCAATAATTTTCCACTATGAAGGTACATTTGTGTATAAACCACTACAAGGTTTTCCATTAGTAAGTAAATGTGACCGTGACCTTTTCTTTATTTATCCTATTAAGATGTTGCTAGAGATTATACCAAAATGTGATAAGTTGGACCATCCTTAAAAAAATATTTGTTGTGCTCATACTCAGTATTTTTCATGTGGGCAGGTAGGTAGCTAATTTTTCCAAGTTTGAAAATAAACTTAATAGTGCATATCTGTACTGCATTTGTTGTAGATTTAGATTAAAGTATATGGAACAGTAGTCTTGTAATATTTACCCAGAACACAGTTTGTCATTAAGCAATATACATGTACTAGTAGCTTTCATTGCTGTTTATATTTTATAACATACTCCTGGGATCCAGGTGAAGGTCAACCAATATTCAAGTAAACCATTACTGTTTATATTTCATAACACTCAAGTACTCCTGAGATCTTTGAAGGTTAACCAGTACTCAAGTACACCATTACTGTTTATATTTCATAACATACTCAAGTACTCCTGGGATCTTTGAAGGTTAACCAGTACTCAAGTACACCATTACTGTTTATATTTCATAACAGACTCAAGTACTCCTGGGATCCTTGAAGGTTAACCAGTACTCAAGTGCACCATTACTGTTTATATTTCATAACAGGCCCAAGTACTCCTGGGATCTTTGAAGGTTAACCACTACTCAAGTGACCATTACTGTTTATATTTCATAACAGGCCCAAATACTTTTTGGATCTTTGAAGGTTAACCAGTACTCAAGTACACCATTACTGTTGATATTTTATAACAGGCACAAGTACTCTGTGTATCTTTAAAGTTTAACCAGTACGCAAGTTTAACACTACAGTTTATATTTCATAACAGGCCCAAGTACTCTTTGGATCTTTGAAAGTTAACCAGTACTCAAGCGCACCATTACTGTTTTTATTTCATAACAGGCCAAAGAACTCCTGAGATCCTGGAAGGTTAACCAGTACTCAAGAACACCATTACTGTTAATATTTCATAACAGGCTCAAATACTCCTGGGATCTTTGAAGGTTAACCAGCACTCAAGTGCACCATTACTGTTTATATTTCATAACAGACACAAGTACTCCTCAGGGATCCTTGAAGATTAACCAGTACGCAAGTACACCATTACTGTTTATATTTCATAACAGACACAAGTACTCCTGGGATCCTTGAAGGTTAACCAGTACGCAAGTACACCATTATTGTTTATATTTCATAACTGACTCAAGTACTTCTGGGATCCTTGAAGGTTAACCAGTACGCAAGTACACCATTACTGTTTATATTTCATAACTGACTCAAGTACTTCTGGGATCCTTGAAGGTTTACCAGTACTCAAGTACACCATTACTGTTTATATTTCATTACAGACTCAAGTACTCCCGGGATCTTTGAAGGTTAACCAGTACTCAAGTACACCATTACTGTTTATATTTCATAACAGGCCCAAGTACTCCTGGGATCTTTGAAGGTAAACCAGTACTCAAGTACACCATTACTGTTTATATTTCATAACAGACTCAAGTACTCCTTGGATCTTTGAAGGTTTACCAGTACTCAAGTACACCATTACTGTTTATATTACATAACAGACTCAAGTACTCCTGGGATCTTTGAAGGTTTACCAGTACACAAGTACACCATTACTGTTTATATTTCATAACAGGCTCAAATACTCCTGGGATCCTTGAAGGTTAACCAGTACGCAAGTACACCATTACTGTTTATATTTCATAACAGACACGAGTACTCCTGGGATCCTTGAAGGTTAACCAGTACGCAAGTACACCATTATTGTTTATATTTCATAACAGACTCGAGTACTCCTGGGATCCTTGAAGGTTAACCAGTACTCAAGTACACCATTACTGTTTATATTTCATTACAGACTCGAGTACTCCTGGGATCCTTGAAGGTTAACCAGTACGCAAGTACACCATTACTGTTTATATTTCATAACAGACTCAAGTACTCCTGGGATCCTTGAAGGTTAACCAGTACTCAAGTACACCATTACTGTTTATATTTCATAACACTCAAGTACTCCTGGGATCTTTGAAGGTTAACCAGTACTCAAGTACACCATTACTGTTTATATTTCATAACAGGCCCAAGTATTCCTGGGATCCTCAAAGGTTAACCAGTACTCAAGTAAACCATTACTGTTTATATTTCATAACAGGCCCAAGTACTCCTGGGATCCTTGAAGGATAACCAGCACTCAAGTACACCATTACTGTTTATATTTCATAACAGACTCAAGTACTCCTGGGATCCTTGAAGGTTAACCAGTACTCAAGTACACCATTACTGTTTATATTTCATAACAGGCCCAAGTACTCCTGGGATCCATGATGGTTAACCAGTATTCAAGTACACCAAACTCGGAAAGTAATTAATAACTTTCACATTTAATCAGTGTTGAGATGAATGACAATGAAATACAATGTTGTATATCAAACATTACAGAGACTGTGGAAGGCTGGGGATTCAAACTTACAACCCCTCCACATTATTACACTATCATGAATTAACAGACAATCTAACCCCTTATTCCTGGGATACAGTACTTGAGCACACCTATCTCTGCAAAACTGATAACATTCCCTCTTAAACAAGCCGCGAAGCAAATGACAATGAGATGCAATGTCATGTATCAATGATAACAGAGGCCGGGCTGGGATTCAAACTCACAATCCATGGAGTAATATCAGATGCTCTCCCCAGTGTGCTAGCTTAGGTAGGGAGGATCCAATGACAACTGCCAGTATTTGGGTTCACACAAGTTCAAATAATACAACTTTTGACATAATTATCCATTTTCACCAATATATGAATTTGTCTGGAGATGGTAATATATCTTGTTTTGTGAAGATCAAATAAATATGCAGGTATAAGTGTTAGGTGCTGATGTAAGTTTGCATTTTTGACAATACCAAGGCTATAACATAATTTTTCAATTTGAACAGTTCCAGAACTTAGATAGCATGGCTATATAACTACCATACTTTACAAAGTAATAGAGGGCAGACAGACAGGGCTAGAGGGCAGACAGACACAGGGCAATCATAAAAAGACACAGAATGTGGGAATAAAATATCAGTCATGTCCATGCACCAAACCATTTTTTTCAAATGGGGTTTAATTCCATTTTCAACACATTTCAGGTTATATATGGCATTTCCAGATTTACTAGTGGAAGGAGACCTCAGGCCGAGTTAAAATGAGCAGAACCACCATCCTTCCATAAGTAACTGACAAACTTTCTCACATAAAGTTTTTGGAGCATGTGGGACTCAAACCTATGACCTCTCACAGGTAAGTGATCTTGAGATTGCGCCTTAGACCACTCAGTCAGGAAGGACCCTGCTGCATCAAACCAATCTTTACACCCAAACAAATAATCATATGAAAATATTAACCACCATGTTTTTGTCTTTGAAACCTCATATTTAAGAAAATTTAAACATTTTATAGAAAAATGGTTGTGTCACTCTGGTTTTGAAAATTTGAGTAGTATTCTTAAAATTATTTAGTATTCTTTTCCGTCATTTCGATAAGAGGAGGCCCTGACTGAATCCTTCAACATATGGACAGATGAACATTTCAGAGGAATTTTTTTTGTAACAACAATGCAATGCTACATGTAAAATATCTAAAGTCTTTGACTTGGAACTTTCAGAGAAAATATTTTTAAAAGCTATAAAGCTTACAAGCCCTGTGTCGGTGGCATTTGTGGTCAAATCAAGCTGGTTCAAAAATTTATCTGAGATCTTGTGGTTAAAAACAGCTGTGCATGTACATGATTTATGTCCTTCGTCCAGAATAGAAATGAAATCAAAGATCTGCACACATATTGGGGTATTTCAATTACATTCCAACAACACAATGTTCTTTAAAAACAAGAGGCCCAAGAGGGCCTGAGGACGCTCTACTGACTCATAGTAGCAATAGCACTTTTTGAAATTCTACTATGCAATAGAAACATCGAGGCGGGGTCATTTTTAACTCTAAGGACACCATTTGAACAAATCTAACAAAACTATAGTTGGTTATCATTATTACATAAACATTTTGAAAATCTGTTGGACCGTTCATGAGAAGATTTTTTTAGTTTTGGACTATTTTTAGTAACGGTGGCCATCTTGAATTTTAGATAAAAAAAATCTTTTATATAGTCTCCTACGCAATAGAAACATCCGTGTGAAATTTCAGTTTAATTGGCCTAGTGGTTTCAAAACAAATGAAAGAAAAAGAGAATTTTCTGTTTTCCCATAGTATCCCTATGTAAAATTCTAAGTCCCCTTACAGGGCCCCTATAAATTTTAGCCCCTAAATTCTTATCTGCAATCAAACCCCTACACATAGGGATAATTTATGCAAAATATGAACAAATCTGACATACCGGTTCTTAAGAAAACAAATTTAGTAATTCCCAATTTTTACCTTTTTGGGGCCCCTCCTGACCCCTTAAGATAGTGGAACCCAGTCATTTTTACAAATCTGAACCTCCTTCACCAAACAATGCTTCTGTGAAGATATAGGCAAAATCCTTTCCATTTTAAAAAATAAAAAAAAAATATATTATAATAACATGTGTCCCCTAATTGAACCCTCCGAGCGGGGTCATATTTAATCCTAGGGATACCATTTGAACAAATCTAACAAAACTATAGTTGGTTATTATTACTACATAAACATTTTGAAAATCTGTTGGGCCGTTCATGAGAAGAAGATTTTTTAAGTTTTGGACTATTTTTAGTAATGGCGGCCATCTTGAATTTCAGATCAAAAAAAAAAATCTTCTGTATAGTCTCCTATGCAATAGAAACACCCATGTGAAGTTTCAGTTTAATTGGCCTAGTGGTTTCAGATAAAGTGCTGCTAACAGACGACAGACGTCAGACGACGGACGACAGACAACACGCCATCTCATAAGCACTTCTGGCCTTTGGCCAGTAGAGCTAAAAATGAATTTCTGCACATTTGTACATTCGTAAACAGGTGAAAAAAAAAGATCTATAAACAGTTATCAGTCAAAATTTTAAGTGTGATTTTACTTGGCAAACAATTAATAACATGTTACTACATCATCTACAAAATCATCCTACAGTCATGTAGAATGAATGAATGAATGAATGAATGAATGAATGAATGAATGAATGAATGAATGAATGAATGAATGAATGAATGAATGAAATGGGTTTTACGGCGTACCAACACATTATAGGTTAAGTCATGTAGAAAATCCATGTTTATACACACTAGAGTCCCATTATAATGCAGATCTCGGGGTCCACAAGTGAAACTGTGATATACATGAACCGCGTTGTAGAGATAATTTACCTTGAAAAATTAAACTCCACTAAATTGTATTGTTTGCATTGTAATGTAATTTAATGCATATTTGTGAACGATTAATAATTAATGCTGGCATGAATCAATCAAATAAAACAACCTTTAAACTACCATTATGTAAGGTTTTTAAGTTTGTTCTAAGCAAGTAGAAGTTGAGCGATGATCAAATCCAAGCAGGGCGACGATATATTGTTTGGTTGTCATTTCCCCCTCCCTCCCCCTCTCTCACCAAAAAATGGGAGCAAAGATAAAAATGCGTTTTAAATGAATTTGCGTTGTATCGGTCTGCATAATAATACAAATAGAAAAATTTAAACAAGTTTGTTATAAACTGATAAAGAACAATATGGCAATGAAATATGACACATGAAATTAAAAAAAACAAAACAAACAAACTGATGTGAACAAAAAATACATAAACACAAGCCAAATAAATATATTTGAGAAGCAAATGTTAATCTTGTGTAGCGATCAGAGGTTTATACTATCAATCTCAGTGGTAGGACATAGACAGTGATTTGCTTACTAAAAAATTGAAGAGAGTTGATAACTGTTACAACTTGTAACAACCCAGGACATAGAGATTTGTATTAACTGTAAGAACTTGTTTAACGACCAGTATAAAATAAATAAAACCAATTTTGGAAGTTTGATTATAAGATAAAGATATATTAGTATTACATAATTTGGAAGTACCAACCCAGATCCGATTTATAATGAACAAAATAACATCCACTTCTCAATAGATAGATTAATGCATGAAAATAACAAGGGTAAATCTAAAACTAACCAAAATAAATGTAAAAACAGCTATGGACAAACAAAAAGCAATTATTACCAAGATGCACTTGCATATATATATATAAAAATAAAAAATACATGTAATTAAGAAGACAATGTTATTATTTTTAACAATGAATAGTCATGCAAAGACATGTACTTCTCAAAATGTAACTCATCAAAAGTACAGGCATTTATACATAGAATACAAATCAAGAACATTAAACAAAAGATGCACATAAAAAATGACACACGCACAGTTGTTAACAACAATGATCACACATAATAAACTTACAAGTAGGGTCACTCAACTGACCAGCCTCACAAAAACAACCTTCTGACAATTGGGAGGCTGTTCTTATCATAAGAAGAATTTCTATATTTGGTTAAGTGTACGAGATTATATTTCTGAAAGAAGATGAAATATCTTTTTGGTTAAAACAACATAAAGGTGGTAGTTCACAGAAGTAATTAATTGAATAAATTAAACAGGGCAGCTCTAATAAAAATAATGCTATCAGATGTTATTGAGTCAAAATAAAAATGTAAACATCACTTTAGCCCATCCACCCTCCCAGAATACCTGGTTAAAAAAAGTGAAATTAGTTTTTATGCAACACTGGTTGATTAAGAGACCAACAGGTGTTCCTGACCTCCCTCCAAACCTGGTTTCATACCACATTTTGTAGATTGTTTACTCATTATCTACAAGTTCAAATGACTTGATTTTTACCCCTATTTACTCCTTGTCTTGACAGAAAGTTTCACGTGTATGTTTTGGACAAAGCTGTGCTTGTACCCACAACCTCTGGTGAGAGTTACCACATCAATTTCTTGGACCAAGCTAGGCTCGAACGCACAACTTCTGGTGATCTTAAAACAGCACCTGAGGCTATAAAAAACCTTTAAGTCTTGCTAGAAACTTCACACCTAAACGCAAATCTGTAATACCTCCTTACATATTGGACAATACATCAACATAAAGATTTATAATATCATGACTTTTTAAAAAATCTTTAAATTTACATAAAAACAGTGTATATCATTACACATACTAAATTTTAATGTCAGCAGTAGACAGTGAAACAATTTTTTCTTTTGCTATTTTGGTAACACCAATTTCAAATGAAATTCCTGCTAGAAAATTAACATTTTACGCAATCTTGTTTTATTTTCCACTAAAAAATTCTATAATGAAATAAAAAAAATAATAATATATACAAATCTACTTCAAGCTACAATATATACGAAACATACATAACTATGAGAGCAAGTCACAAAATCAAAAAGGATAAAAAATAAATAAACAACTGTCAGAGTAAATACTTCTTCTGAACATCTCGTACACTAAATTGTGCAATAGTTCAATAATTATCACAGTTGTGGAGTTTATTAACAGGTATGTGGAGAACTTGTTTTCACATCACAATGACAATCTTGACCTGCTCTCATAGACAATATAATGCTTATGACATAAAATACTATAATGTAATAAAAATCTATTGTACCATATTTTTGTATATTTTTTTCTCTTTTCTCTTTTTTTTTTCTCTTACTCTTTTTCTCATTCTTTTAAAAAAAATATTTCTCTTTTTTTTTCTTTTCTTTAGCTTTTTTTCTGTTTCTCTTTGGTTTTCATATTTTTTTTCCATTTTTTTTCTTTCTATAAATGGTACATGTCTTAAAAGATTGAATAATATAATTACAATAATACTACAATTACAATAATACTACAATTACAATAATACTACAATTATTTCAATTTAAATGTAAATACTTAACAAAGGAGTTTAGCGAATTGTTTAGATTGTTTATTCCTTTTTGGGGGGGGTCAAAATTTAATCCCAAAGTTGTGATACCTGGTCTCTCTTAGACATACTTGTATTGTATAACTACTACACAGAATATTGTCAGAGTTATGCTCATTTGACCTTTTTGTCTGTGTTAATATCTAAAAAGCTGCTAGTAGTTCCTCTTCATTTCTTATTCAAAACTAGATTTAACTGTCACAACCAGTCTGCAGGCAGAATGGCAATCCATGATGTCACATAAATTCAGCTCTTGGAGAATTCCAAAATAAATGGCGTCAAACTTGAAACAGTGTTGTATCTGCTCTGCATATGGGTTACTTCGGATAGTTGTCTTGTAAGAAGTGAGTGTTGTTTCTGGTTGGTATACGTGTTATTCCAGACTGTTCCTTTAAATCTGAAACAAGAAACCACCATCTGTACAGACTATTTTTTTTTTAAAAAAAAATGCCAAACAAAAAAACAGTATTTTTTCAGGTTTATCTCCAATAAAATACACAGTGCTGCAGATCTCTCATGTATGGACTATCTGACATATACAAAAAGAGGCCTATGGGCCTTAACGGTCACCTATCTATTTTCTAACTTTTGTCAATAAAGCATAAGCATTAACCGTCATGTCAGCAACAACAAATTACACCAAAAAACATTCAAATGAGTCTGTTCAGTCTATCTATCTAGTTGCTTTGAAAGATAAAAAACAAACATCTATAAATAGATTCTATTTGAAAATATTATTATCAGGTTTCTTCTATATAAACTTTGAAGTATACAACCACAAACACAACATGACATTATCAATAATTGAATAGAACTTAAACAATGACAAATCTCAAATCAAATTTTTATGCTGGCTGAGTAATGCTGACAGAGATTTGTGGATGATGCCTTTGTAAATGTGTAGTTAAATTTGTCTAGTCACCTGCACAGTTTAGTTCTCTGGCAAAATCTACATGCATTTACATTTGCTAATATTTCTTTATTCATTTTCTTCTGAGCAAGACCCAAATGTGTCCAATCCAAAGCTTTACTCTTAATTTTTTTTACATTTTTATGTTCTTTGCCAATCTCCGACATGTTTGTTAATGTTGGCAATGAATCAGCGAAATGTGTAAAAATTTATGTGACACAGACAGTCTTACGCACATGGGTGCTGGTTACATAATTTGCCTCAAGTCAAATCAGTTAAATATTTCAAGTAGGAGACAACAGGCACTATTATATAGCCTCGTTTTGAACTCGGAAACTCCATAAAACTATCTTAAATAACTAACATCATTCAGTCTCCAACAAGTCTCCACTTGCAGCCTGTATGTGTATTATGAACATATAGAGAAAGTCTCCATTTGCAGCTTGTATGAGTGTAACATATAGAGAAAGTCTCCACTTGCAGCTTGTATGTGTGTAACATATACAGAAAGTCTTCACTTGCAGCTTGTATGTGTGTAACATATAAAGAAAATCTCCATTTGCAGCTTGTATGAGTTTAACATATAGAGAAAGTCTCCACTTGCAGCTTGTATGTGTGTAACATATAGAGACAGTCTCCATTTGCAATCTGTATGTTTATTACGAACATATAGAGCAAGTCTCCATTTGCAGCCTGTATGTGTGTAACATATAGAGAAAGTCTCCATTTGCAGCTTGTATGTGTGTAACATATAGAGAAACTCTACATTTGCAGCCTGTATGTGTGTAACATATAGAGAAAGTCTTCACTTGCAGCTTGTATGTGTGTAACATATAAAGAAAATCTCCACTTGCAGCTTGCATGTGTGTAACATATAGAGAAACTCTACATTTGCAGCCTGTATGTCTGTAACATATAGAGAAAGTCTCCATTTGCAGCTTGTATGTGTATTATGAACATATAGAGAAACTCTACATTTGCAGCCTGTATGTGTGTAACATATAGAGAGAGTCTCCATTTGCAGCTTGTATGTGTGTAACATATAGAGAAAGTCTCCATTTGCAGCCTGTATGTCTGTAACATATAGAAAGTCTCCATTTGCAGCTTGTATGTGTATTATGAACATATAGAGAAAGTATCCACTTGCAGCCTGTATGTTTATAACATATAGAGGCTTGACATTGCCATTATTGTATGTTATGACAATTAGCAATCATTTTAAAAAAAAATAAAGATATTTAAAATAATGAACAGAAATGATAGTAAATCAATAAATAAAAATACTAAAAACACAACATAATAAGTTGGCCATACTGATAGAGACGTAGTTATTTCTCCCTGAAATTCTCTTACTTCTCCCGTTCTTATTCAAACTCTAATACTTGTGATTTACATGGGCATAATGTTCATGGAAACTAACCATAAATAAAAATTAATACATTTAATTATATTTACGAGGGGTTACCCAGAAGTTGTGTACAAATTTAATAAAATCCAAATTTATGCAAACTTGTTCATCGCTATATTTTTCTCATCTTAAGTATTGGTGTATTTGTCAACATTATGTACGGTGTTTTAGTATATTTCTTATATCAGTAATAATGTAAAGGTATCCATAGCAACATACATACATGATTAGTGCTGCAGCTCAAAATGTTGAATAATACAACAGATAAATATTTGAAAAATAACAATAATTTTCCTGTAAATCATATATTATTGAGGACACATCATCAATGTCTGCATGACAGTGTCATTTCAGCATTGCATGCAGGTGTTAGGAGTTTAAATAGACTTATATCAAAAAGAAAGACTCATTCATATACAAATAATGCATCTGATGAAAAGGTGAACAACGAGCATCAATACAATTTGCGTCAATATTAACAAAACACTGATTCATATATATGCATAGTAAAACTCCAAGATATGTATAGTGCAATTTGTAGGCTACAAATGACACAAACTGTACAGTGAGGAACGAGAAACAATAATGGATGGTAATAGGTATGGTTGTCCTGTGTCAAAATCGTGCAAAGTCACGCCAACATGGTAAAAAGTGCCTCAATAAGGTTTGCTGTAATACAATTCATGAACTATGCTGCAAACTAAGTATACAATACAGTGCACAAGATAAAAAAGAATAAATAGCATGCATTTAAGTGCTCACAGGGTTCCCCAATTGCTATAAGGTGGAGCGACATGTAAGAATAGGAAAATTACTTGTAAATAAATTGACATCGAAAAGATGTAATGTAAATCTGGCCTGCGGCAGGTAGGTGTACATGACATGTTTGTAATACATGTTACTGTTTTATTTGAATATATATTTTCTTCAGACTTTGCATACAGTTTGCAGCTAGATTAAATATAATACATGTAAAACACCAAATAAATCCGACAATTCATATTCACATTATGAGATTCGTCCACAAACTTCTGGATAACCCCTCGTATGTGTATATGAGATATTACATAATTCATATTATACCGCAAAATTTAAATGTATTGGTAATATAAATCTTCACAGGTGAACCTTTGATCAGGGCAATTTATTTTTCAGCAAGGGAAAGTAGGTTTTTTTAACCAACTTGCCCTGGGCTGGTCCCCAAGTTTTTTTCTTGGAGCACTGGGGAGACATTGTAATACAAAGAAAATTAATCCTCCACGAAAATTATTTATGTCACAAACACACTGAATAGTTATTTGCAGGTTGGTGGTGCAGCTTATGGCCACTCGCACTAGAAGCTGTAGATTCGATCACCAGCTCCACCTGATGGCCTCTAAAAAAACACCCAGTACTGGTTCTACCCAGGAAGTGGACTCGAGGGTGGTTTATATAAATGCTGAGCTTACTTTGCAATCAAACTAAAATAAATTAATAAACTGTATAATCAGTTTTTTAACGATTGCTTGTAAAACATGATACCACATAATATACGTCAAATCTCTGTACAAGGGCAGAATAGCACATGGAAGGGCTGTAGGATGAAATTTCTGTCCCATGTAAATGACTTTCAATCTATGTCTGATATTAAAAAAACAAAGACATACCTGACAATTCAGTACTTTACTTCAACTGTGTTTCATCAGGAGAACATCTCTTTAAACAAGCCATACATCTTGTCCTTTCTATATAAGTAGCTCCAAGCTGACAGAAATATATTTGCACACCAAAGCCTAAAACAGAAATAAAAATAACTCATTGTGAAGACAATTACAATGGTAAACGCATCATGGAAATGATGAATGCATTTTATTAATGTACTTAGGATTTAACCACAATTTGCATTGTGTGGCAACCAAATTAAGAAAATTGATTTACAATGTGAATGATTGTGAAACAAACAATTCATTTGGTCAACCTTAAATACTACAACGATTCAAGACATGACTAGAACTTGTCATCCAGTCCTGGAAAAATCTTTATAAATACTTATTTGTAATATTCCTATTTTAACAGGAGGGCCTGCATTGTTCTACTTGCAATAAATGGATAAATAAATATTTCAGAAGCAATTTTTTTTTTTATTCCTCTTCAACAATATTTTAGGAGAACATCATGCAATGTTACACACAAAATATCTAGGCCTTAAACTTTCAGAGTTCTAAAGTAAAGTTTTGCTTAAAATCTGTTTAAATCCCTGTTTGTGGTTGAATCAAGCTGGTTCAAGAACTTGTCCATGATCTTGTGATTACATAACTGCTGTGCAAGTTTGATTAAGATTCAATCAAAAATGGGTGTGTTATTGGAATTTGTCCCAGCGAGCTAAAAAAGAGAATTTTCTGTTTTCAAATAGTATTTCTATATAAACTCAAAGTCCCCTTACAGGGCCCTATAAATACAAGACCCTTGATTTGTACAAACTTTAAACCCATACTCATTGGGATAATCCATATCAAATATGAACAAATTTGACTGACTGGTTGTTGAGAAGATTTTTGAAAATTTTCTATTTTAACCCTTTTTTGACCCAGCCTGGAACCTTATCGAAAGTCAATTCTCCTTGTTGAGCCAAATCTTATTTCCTATGACTTACTGAGGTACTTTAGAACTCACAATGAATAATGATTTTGTCTAAAGAGATGAAAAATAAGAGAATTTTCTGTTTTCCCATAGTATTCCTTTGTAAAATTCTAAGTCCCCTTACAGGGCCCCTATAAGTTTTAACCCCTAAATTCTTTTCTGCAATCAAACCCCTACAAAAGGGATAATTTATGCTAGTATGAACAAATCTGACATAATGGTACTAAAGAAATCGATTTCTGTAATTCCCAATTTTTACCCTTCTGGGGCCCCTCCTGACCCCTTAGACAGTGGAACCCAAACAACGCTTCTGTGAAGATATAGGCAAAATCATTTCCATTTTAAAAAATATATATATACATTTATTATAATGACATGTATCCCCTAATTGAACCCTTGGGACGGCGTAATTTTTAATCCTAGGGACACCATTTGAACAAATCTAACAAAACTATAGTTGGTTATCATTACAACATGAACATTTTGAAAAGCTGTTGTTCCGTTCATGAGAAGATTTTTTTAGTTTTGGACAATTTTTAGTAATGGCGGCTATCTTAAATTTCAGATTGAAAAAAAAAAATCTGTATAGTCCCCTATGGAGTTGAAACATAAATGTGACGTTTCAGTTTAGTGGTTTCAGAGAAAGTGCTGCTAAGAGACGACAGACGATGGACAAAGCGCCATCGCATAAGCACTTTTGGCCAGTAGAGCTAAAAAAACAACCTGTTCAACCTACCAGTTAATTGTGCATTTTTATGTGGGTAAGCATTCCTGCTATGAAAAAAAATACTTCAAAACAATTTTATGTGAAATTCTTTCTTTACCATGGAAACCTTATTTTATATAGAACAAAGAACAAAAGTAAACTGTGTAGTAAGACAAAGACCTTAACAATGTGGTGCCTGTACCTTTTGTCTGCCATGTGGTGCCTGTATCTATTTTCTGCCGTTTGGTACCTGTACCTTTTGTCTGTTATATGGTGCCTGTACTCCAGCAAGTATATAGATCTCCTTCCAGTGGTAACATCACTGCCAAATCATGTCCCTGTGTATAAATCCTTCTTTAGACCAAGACCTGCAACAACTTAAAATAGAAAAAAACAGCCCTTTACTAAATTATTTACTCAATGATTGATGAACTTTTCTACAACCACTCTCTAAAATGTTGGCAATGTTTACACATGGCAAATAAGACGTATCACCAAACAAGACTCATACCTTCAAAACGTCGAAAAATAATCGTAAGTTTTCTATCGTCGTGAGACTAGTCATAGGTGCTTATGTCGTCTAAACAGCTAACAGGGAATACCGAACATAAATATATCGTGCGACACGAAAATAACGCATAAACCCGACGATTTTGGAGCTCTTTAGCGTGGAGGTAAAACTGCGCGCACCTGTCAATTCTGACAGACGACACAACAACAACAACAACAAAACAAAGAGATGACCAAGAGGAAAACCAAATGGTACAGCCCCTAGTCGATTCCTGCTCGACCAGCACTGTGATAAGTGCGGAGTTATCTTCGACTGCCACAGCTGTCCAAAAAACAAACCTTTTGGAAGAATGCACAGAGCTGGGTGAGTTTAAGATCATGTTGGTATGTTTATTTTCCGAGACGCAATGGTTAGACGGATATTCATACAAGTCATTTTGTAGTTTATTGGAGTCATCTGGGGTTAAGGCTAATAAACGGTGTGTTTACTGTTTCACTTCAGAGACAAATAGATCTACAATCAATTATTTTATTTCATCTTAATTTTTGTCTGCCCCTATTTTACATAAATTTACTAACCCATTTGACACTCCGTATTATAAACATTTCAAAACCGGGATTATCTCTCTTGTCTAGATACGCTTTACATGAAAACATTCGCGAAACGTCGATCGTTTCGTCATGGCAGTATGGAAAGTCCTTGTTTTTAGATGTATATCTTAGATACCATAGCATGGTTGAGTATAAGTATTTCTTGAAAGATTTTGTATTAATCAAGACCGTTAAATGTCAGTTTGAATAGATCGATAGTTAATGCTTGAAATCATAATTCAAAATAAGTGATTCGTTCCCAGTGTATTCGGACGGTTTCATTCATTTGTTTTTTGTGAACAAACATTTAAATTTGTAGGATTTTTTTGTTTAGTCTGATAAGGAATCTAATGTTTAATCTCTGTGTTTCAAACAATCACTAAGACTCTGATATACCTTGCTATACACATTTTGAAACGCCGCCCTTAATTAAACCAAAGGAACACCGATGAGGACTCAAACATTTTGTTTTGAATTTTGCATCAAAATATAAGATTTTAAACAAATTCAAACGTGAATCAAGTTGTACATATTTCGAACGTCTTAGGTATGTTTCCTAGTTCAAACTATTAAGACTCTCTGACACAAAATAAAATGAGCGACGGTGCATTTTTGAGGTACATTTATGTAATTTTGTACGTATCTTGTGTAGGATATAGTGTGCCGTTTCCTAAAAGTACATCGTGACCTCAAAAGGTAGCCTGTATTTCATCTTCGTTTATCGCATTATCTAGTGGAACCACAACTCTTGTAAACTTCATTAACATACCTTGGTGTAGTATTGTCCCTTCCTTTATCAATCCCCACGATTAACACCGTCGATCCGAACTTATCTGGCACAAGAACGATAATTTTCATTTAAGATTAATACTGCGTTGTGATTCTCACGAACTTGGCTTATTTCTATTCCCATGAAAGACATCGTATATAATGTAACACGCAAAAAATAGCTTTATGTTTCGGCGTTTTTTTGATATAGAAATACACTTTGCCAAATGTATGTTACTGAAGAAATACAATGAATGCATTTTGTATGAAGAAACTATATACGTTTTTATTTTCATGTTATGAAGATTAGATGTATCAAAGGGCTTATTTACATATTGCATATTTACATGTTAATGTAAAAAAACACACACTATCAAGTCATACAAAATGAAAGGAATCAATTTTAATGCGATTGAGTTGCTCTAAAAGCGCAGGCGCTTTTTTAACACTGTGTTTATCGTATTTACATGTATAGATACGACGTTCATATTTTGTATACGGCTGGTATATTCAATTCATGGAATCGAATTTCTCATTTGCAAAATGTAGTCACTATAAGGTTATTTAAAATTCTTTGTCCCATACAAGAATAAAACTAGGGTACGCATACAGTATTGCGTTCGTATAGCATCTCCACTGCAAATTATATGCAGGTTTCTGATCAAAGGTCGGATTTGCATATTATATCTATATATTATATATGTAAGGCGATATAGGATATAAAAATGCTAATTCAGGTTTTTAAAAAAAATAAAGAAAGTATTATTCTTTTATATTAAATTATAATACTCAGTTTGGGATGTATGTCCATAATGTCTTTTAGACTTACACCATCTGTTGCGGTATTATTCCAGAGTCAAAGAGTGCAACTCAATACCTTTTCTTTAAAGTATTGGTGTGCATAATGATATATGAATTTTCCTTAAATCACAAATTGAATCACGTGCTTCAAGTTTAATCCACTAAATCCGATGTTTATCTCGTTCCAATGATCCATTGGTATATAAACTAGTACCTGACTGTAAACTCTTTTGGATTGTGGGTTATAGATATATTCCTTTGTGGGCAATACAGAAATCATGCCAGAAACATCACTGAGGGTCCGTTGAGGTCCGAAAAATGACAAATCTGGGAGTTTAGAATATATACGCTTAAAGCGTGTGAATTTCTCTCGTCTAAATCCACGTCTCCACGCACTCTCGTGTTTCTAACAAGCCGTATGTGTCCTTCGTGGGCATATTTGTTTTTCGGAGCTCTGGTTTTTAGAGCTGTGTAATTCGGTTGGGCATTATTTTTGTTGAAAATGCTTAAAATGGCCATATTTCTTTGTACATATGAGAACACTGGAAACTTTCAACGAGTTCTGCCAAGTTTGGACGACATTGAGTTCTGTTTGATGAAGATATAACAGTTTAAAGATGTGAAGTGATACACTGCAACAAACATGCAGAATTGTCAAATGAAGGGGTGTCACCAAACCATTGAAATTGTGAAAAACAATCTGGTCAACCCCATGTTGTGTCCTGCATATTTGGACTAACAGATGACTATCTATGGAAACAAGACACCTTTAGAACAATTTACATTGTGTTCAGTGTTCCAGAAGTGCATGTCTCTATATATAGACCAGTACACAATTAATTGGTGTGTGAGACGTTTAATGCTCACTTACCTCTCGCCGCTGAGATCATTGGTTAGAGAGCTGCTAGGCCCAAAAACATTAATGTAAGAAAGTTTATCAGTTTCTTGCGGAAAGGCGATAGTTCTATTCATATTTAAAGGGTCCGGTTAGCTCAGTCGGTAGTCCATCTCACTATCAATCCAGGGGTCGTGAGTCCGAATCCCCGCTAGTTCACATTCACCGTGACATTTGATGTATGGCAATGCATCTCAGTGGCATTCGTCTCTCTCTTCTGATTTAAGTGCAAAAGTTATCAGTTACTTGCAGAGATGGGTGTACTCGATAACCTTCGCGGGTCCCAGGAAAGAGTGGTATGGTTAAATGATCGATCGACATCATAAACATTAGGCAAAATATACAAAAAAAACACAAAGGTATTCGGATGCATTCTGAGATCTTCCTCAAGCATTCAAAGTGGATATCATATCTATATAACCTGTCACGTGTTTAAGATGCAGTTGAACCGCATTTTTAAAGGTTTATATGACAATTAAATATAAATAAAAAAATAAAACAAAAATATTGTGGTCAATGCATCACTTTGTGTAGTTGCTATGTTCGGTAATCGAATTAGAATACATTGTGTGAATGGTCCAGTGGGTAACGCATCGGACACAGAATCGGCGAGTCGCAGGTTCAATCTCTCACTAAGGTAATATTTTTTGTCCTTGGACAGGACACTTCATCAACAAATAGAAGACGAATTCTTTATTGACTTAAACTGTAACATACAGTTTCTCGTAATAACATTCACAAGTATTTATATACTGTTATACAAAAAATATTAATACATTTAAACATAAATTACACATTTCAGGTATCAGAATATTATGGCACTGTGACAAGTTAATATTGTGTACATTGACGAGATGTCCGATTGCGTTTTTGAAAGGGAGGTAAATACAATTATGATGGGGGAAATCACAATAATTGAACAGTCAACATTTTGGCAAAGCATTTCATTGTAAATATCGTAATTATTATATCCCTTTACATTATTTATTATCGCCCTCATAACGTTTGACTATCGTGTCTAACCACAGGGGCTTGTCCCGAAAATATTTTTAGTTAATATGGGACAAGCCCCTGTGGTCTGTGATTTCCCCCATCATAATTGTATTTACCTCCCTTTCAAAAACGCAATCGGACATCTCGTCAATGTACACAGGCCACAAGGTATGACGAATTTCGTCGAGAAAGTACGATTGTGAAGATAGTGCAGAAGAGCACGCTATGCACGTGCTTTATATTCCTGAATAAATATGTCACCACTATGAGAGTCTATATTTCATAGACACGTACACGAGATTTTCTATCCGACATAGACCACATCAATAAAATCTGTATATTAAGTTTATACTAAGATACATGATTTGCATGGCTTTCGTTAAAAGCCAAAGATATATACACACGTAGTCATGTAGTACCTGGCCACTCTTGAGCCACATTTGAAACGTCTGTCATTCACCAAAACTGTGCTGGTGGTATAAAAACTACCGACGAAGAAAGTAAAAATAAGTTACCAAGAACATCTATTTTCACCTACTGCACGAAAGCAGAATTGTTAGAAAATACACTGGATGGATAGACTGGAGAAATACACGGGTGAGTATGAACATTTATTAATTCCTTTTCTTTATATTCATTATTTTAAAACATGTTTATTCAATAACTATTTCTCAGTAAAGAATCTGGTAATTTTAATAGGACAATGCACACGTTTCAATTAATAATGTAATAGTTTAGCGTCAGTTTATGACATCGAGGGCTAACAAACGATCAGTTAACCTAACCAATCTTTCCTGCAAACCTGCAACGTTAGCCAGCACACGAGCTAGCCCATGTCAGCAAGTAATTGCTAACTTTCTCACTTGAATAAGCGATGAGAGACAAATGGCAATGCACAAAGTCATATATGAATCATCACGGATATTGTGGCCGGTCGGGTATTCGAACCCTAGTTTGATATTCAGATATGCTACCGACTTAGCTAAACCTGGCTCTTCTAGACGGTGCTGTCAACATCATTTAGATAAATGACAAATACTAAATGCTGCCTAACCGCAAGGAATGCAAACGAAATACGTATTTTGTAATTTGGTGAATTTAAAAGGTTTCTAGATCTGTCAATTCTTACTAAAAATAATGTATAAAACTATTTTTAATATAAGAGATGACCAGACAAACTCGTTATTTGCCATTTTATTATTTACAGACAGAAACTCTAATTAGTGATAGTGGTGTTGTAAATTTAGCCCAGCAGTCTGTTCAATGTATGGATGTCTGATTGTTCAAGTTCACTATGCAATGCAGATTAAAGGACGGATCGGACTACTCTCCCAAAACCTTTTACGGCATCACTACGTATATTCAGCAGACGAGAAGTTTATGAACGGACGGATAGAACTACAGCTTTAATGTATTTCATTTTGTGAATTTTACAGATATTGGTCATTTATAAATTCTAATAAAAACAATTGGGTTGTGCACGTTATTTTTTTCTTTTTCTTTTTTATACATCTGTACTGTATAAATATGACCTTGCATTTTTATGCTGCGTAATAGTCGCTATTAACCAATTTTCACGTAAATTGCATGTTTAACTTATTTTATCTTTTAGGCAATACTAGGTTATGTCTATACAATACGATATAGACGTATTGAGTTCGAGGCTTTAGTAAAATAACGACAAAGTTACGCGCCTTTCCATTGTTTTGCGATGAAACTCTTTTATTATTTTTATTTTATTACCTCCCTTGATATATATTACTTTTACCATACTGATTCATGAGGAATTTTAAGTTGTTATTGTAAAGACACGTCACGCTTGGCCATGACACAAACACAG
Organism: Panopea generosa; assembly: GCA_029582155.1. Classification (NCBI taxonomy): domain Eukaryota; kingdom Metazoa; phylum Mollusca; class Bivalvia; order Adapedonta; family Hiatellidae; genus Panopea; species Panopea generosa. The sequence goes on along the minus strand of CM055908.1, from coordinate 34,552,992 downwards.
ATACACACTAAATTAGTTCGTTCTTTAGAGTTATATTTTTTTTCTATTTTAACAGTGCAGCGATATGATATATCGTTAACATATATAGATGCACCGATGAACCCGTTATGTTCCGATGCATCACTTTATTATATCAGTACACCCCTATGTTATCGATGAACCGTTAAATCGATGAACCGTTATATACCGGTGTATCGCTATATTATCGATGAACCGATAAATCGATAAACCCTTTATATATCGGTGCACCAATATATTATTGATTAACAGTTAAATCCATGAACTATTATATACCAGTGCACTGCCATATTATATCGGTGTATAACTATATCTAGATGAACCGTTAAATCGAACCGTTATATACCGGTGCACCACTATATTATCGATCAACTGTTAAATTGATGTACCCTTTATAAACTGGTGCACCGCTATATTATGTCGGTGCACCGCTATATTATATCAGTGCACTGCTATATTATTGATGGACCGTTAAATCGATGACCCCTTTATATAGCGATGTACCGCTATATTATATCAGTGCACCGTTATACCATTGATTGACCGTTAAATCGATTAGCCCTTTACATACCTGTGCACTGCCATATTATATCGGTGCACCCCGGTATTATTGACGAACCGATAAATCGATTAACCCTTTTTTCACCAACGAGACATTTCACTTCCTTTCTTATTTCTAATTGTGAATCTTGTTGGTGATTCCCACTACTGAAGAACTAACTGTTTAACTCAATGTAAGTTTTGATGTATATTTCTAGTTTTGCCTTTAAGAACAAGCCCCAATATCTCGAAAAAATACTGAGGCACAATTCCAAGCTCAACCTCAAAGGTCGAACTTAGAAAAGTTTTAGTCTAGCCCATTCCCTGATATCTCTCATATCAGATCAGTTAAACCCCAGTGAAAAAGCCAGGAATTCTATACCTGCCCCGCATTCCATAATACTTTAATTGCACCCTTTTTATTCCAATTGGAAACTGCAATTGGAACTGGCCGTTTGTAAATCGTGATTTCCCATTGGAGACTAATGCCAACTGGAATATAAGAATTCCAATTGGGCAGGTGTTTCTTTACTTCTCTAATTCCATTTATCTCAGTAGTTTGCGAATATTTTAGCTAAGATTTTGAAGCTAACTATATAACAATTAAAATTGTCAAAAAATTCTAAGTTTGTAACGTTAAAGTTTATAACGAAAAATGTTTTTAGAGTATTTTAACAGAAATTCACTGTGCTGTGTTTTTATTGCTTACCAAACTGTGTCATTAAACTTTCGCTGAAGCAACTGAATAATCAATGTATTCAAATCTCACTGTGCGCCTGACCCAAGCAGGGATAGCTTGGTCCGTTCTACAGTCTTGAAAGGTCTGGCTTAGATTTTGGGTTTGAATACAATAATCATTCTTACGTTATGTTTTGAGTCGGATTGTCTTTAGATTATTTATATATATATATATATATATATATGACACTATGTTTGAGTTGGAGTACACTGGCACGGATGTCGGAAATTGAATAGAATAATTTCAATTTGATCATGAAATATTAGTTTTTTCTTTGATATTCGATATTTGTTTTGTGATACTGGGGTTTGATTTTTTTATATTGCGATCTAAACGCTCCGTCCAACTAAAACTCATATTCAAAAGTGTTCGCGTTTTTGGTGTAATACTTTTCCAACTAGTTGCGGCATCAAAAGGTACATTATCTTTATTAGAATTGCAAAACTAGGTTTTATGAATGTATGTCTGAATTCCACAGCACTGCAACGTTGTTTTTTACGGATCTTAATAAAATAGCCATATGGTTGTTTGATCTTACCCTATAACAACTTGTTAGTATAAAAACTGCAAACTGTAAGAATGGTTAATGTACTTCTGTTAACTTCTGACGATCAAGCAATTCAATTTGATTCTGTTTGATTCTGAAGTGTTATAACTATTATGATATGTTTTTATTGCATGTCATTCTGCGAGTCTTGTTTTCGGAAGTGTTAATGCTATCACTGATCTAAGTTAGATTATTGTAATACCATGAACCCTAGACTTTGTTGATTTTGCGCCAGCCCCAGTTGCCACTTCTCTGTGTCTGTTGTGTGCGTATTGTATATAACATATTTAGCACGAATGTATTGTGTATCCATATCCTACGGTTATTTTTGTCTCTTGATGTTATTGGTTGTTTACTTGAGATGTTACTGAATAATTTTGTACCTCCTGCATTGTTGTCATTTTTTTCATTTCCTAGAAACGTCCCCTCTAAACCATGTGTGGCATATTCATATCTCTTCCTGCGTTGCGTTTTCATACCCATTGAGTGTTTTTACACATAATTGCTATTGGCTGTGATGTTGATGTGGCTATGTCCTTTGAACGAAGCATCTTCTGGACACATATCTTCCATTTTTTGAAATTTAATATGTGCATTGACTCACCAGCTACTGCTTCTTACTGCTTTTTAGCTCGCCGGGACGAATGTCCAGGAGAGCTATTGCCATGACCCCGGCGTCATCGTCGGCGTCGTCTGTAGACACCCAGATTAAACTTTTGCGTTTATTTGCGTTTAAGTTATGGTGTTTGCCTCCAATCTCAATCTTTGCATGGGTGGTGAGTGTTATCCCATAAGCGAGCTTTGATGTCGTCTGGCAACTCTTGTTCGAATTTACAGTGGATAGTTTATTCATTTATTAGAGTGAATGACAACATTACGTAAAATATATTTATCTATAATTTCCAAGGTATTAGTCGGGTTCATTTTCCCCATATGCATTTGATAGTAACATTATTTAACAGTTTCTGGGATTCTCTGTGGCCGAGTGGTCTAAGGCGTTGTCTTCTTCTGGCTACTTACAGCTCACAGCTGATGACGTGGGTTCGAGCCCAGTTAAATCAGTTAACATAATGCGACAAAGTTTGCCAGTTACTGGTGATTTCACTCTGATTCAATATAAGATCACTACCAATGAAACGTGGCGGTAGTGTTATGGATATAGTGTTGACCGCTCACGTTAGAGGTTGCGTTTCCGATCCCCAGCTCGATCCGATGCCTGTCATAAATCAACACTCAGAACTGGTTCTGCCCAGGAAGCGGATTCGAGAGCGGTTCATATCAGCTCTGAGAGTTTTCATTACGATCGAGCTAAAAATAATCAGTATAAACTAAGCTAATGCAGCTCTATAACCAGCCATGTGTTGATAATGGGATTACACCTCATTGAAAAATTAACATTTCCTATAAGATGAGCTCAGATGAACTAAGTGAAAACGACAGCCTGTCTTAACAGCTTTTATTCAATTTATTTACAAATATCCGTGATTATTGTATATTTATTATTTAAAAAACAAACATTACCATGCGTTTTATTAATTGAAAAAGTATAACTATCAGTTTAAAGACGTAAGACAATTTGATAGTCTTTTCTTTAATCAATCAGTTAGAAGTATAATCAATTAGTTAGACGGTTTATCAGTCAGTACGCATCTAATCAATCAATTGAAATGATCATATAATCAATTATACAAAGCGTCACAAACTTAACAAGTTTTCAGTATTGCACATACGTAAGTTCATCTATTTCAAAATTCTAATAAGCAAATATAATTACATAATTATTTCACATGCATATTTCTCCACGGTCATCAGACTTCCTCAAGTCGAATCAGACAGGTGAATAGTCAAGCTTCTGATTAAGAAACACGTCTTTATCGAATATCTTTTGATGGTTTTCTCTCTTGTGAAGTTACAAATTCTTTCTCTGATTCTACATACTATGCCGGGCCCGATTAGCTCAGCCGGTTAAGTGCCTGATTATCACTCCAGGGGTCGTGAGTTCGAATCTCCGCCCGGCAAGAGTTCCCGTGATGATTGATATACAACATTGTGTCTCATTATCATAAGTCTCCTCACCGCTAATTCAAGTGGGAAAGTTAGCAGTTACTTGCGGAGATGGGGTGTGCTCGAGTACTGGTTATCCATTCAGGATCTCAGGAAACAGTTGTTAAGTTAACTGATAGTCTGTTAGCCCTCGATGGCATGAAAATGACGCTAAATATTCAAGCAATTCAATCTACATACTGTGCTCTTGTGAGACTTGTCTATAGATGTGCTTCACTGATCATGAAAGTCAACTTGCTTTTTGTACACACATTGTAACATATTTGTCAATATGAAACTGTTTCTTTGACAACAATACATAAATATACACGTATTATAAATTATCCTTTTGTAACTTATGTTCTTGTTATGTACGTTACGTCTGCTTGTACGTGTAACTATGTAACTAAATCTTCTGCAATAAAACATGTACTTTACTGGTATTCTTTGTTAATAAAGTATAAAACGTTCGCCTTTTCTGGTTTCATGTACGTTATTATTCCCTTTTAACTAGCATTCTCAATGTGTACAATGTGCGTAATTGTTCCTAGCAACTTACAACACTCTGACCATGTACGTCACTATTCCTTGCAGCTACATTTCTGAGTGTGTACAATGTACAACTAGTATTCTGATCATGTACGTCACTATTCCTTGCACTACCATTATGAACGTATGTCACTGTTTCTAGCAACTAGCATTCCGATCGTGTACGTCACTATTCCGTGCATTACCATTATGAATGTATGTCACTGTTTCTAGCAACTAACATTCTGATCATGTACGTCACTATTCCTTGCAACTAACATTCCGTATATATAGGTAACCATTCCTTATTTAAAAGCATTCTAATGGGACGTTGGTCTCCCCTCAAAGCCAAGCACATATGTATACATAACTGCTCTTAAATGTACCAATCATCTGTATATATATGTTGCTGAATGTTCCTTGTAAACACATTATATATGTGTAACACACGTAACTCTTCCATTTATTAATTTTGTCTGAGAACTGTATATATACGATACTTAATGTTCCTTTGTAAACACATCATATATGTGTAAGTAGCTCTTCCATTTATCAATTTTTCTGAGAACTGTATATATACGATACTTAATGTTCCTTGGTAAACACATCATATATGTGTAAGTAGCTCTTCCATTTATCAATTTTGTCTAAGAGCTTTATATATACGGTACTTAATGTTACTTGTTAAACACATCATAAATGTGTAAGTAGCTCTTCCATTTATCAATTTTGTCTAAGAACTGTATATATACGATACTAAATGTTACTTGTTAAACACATCATATATGTGTAAGTAGCTATTCCATTTATCAATTTTGCCTGAGAGCTGTATATATACGATACTTAATGCTCCTTGTTAAACACATCATATATGTGTAAGTAGCTCTTCCATTTATCAATTTTGTCTAAGAGCTGTAGATATACGATACTTAATGCTACCTGTTAAACACATCATATATGTGTAAGTAGCTCTTCCATTTATTAATTTTGTCTGAGAGCTGTATATATACGATACTTAATGCTTCCTGTTAAACACATCATATATGTGTAAGTAGCTCTTCCATTGATCGATTTTGTCTAAGAGCTGTATATATATGATATGTAATAATCATTCTTTTGTATATCATATATGTGTTGGCGGTTCTTTCTTCATGCCTTCACTATGTATCTGTAAAAAACAAACTTCTCAGTTTTTGCGATGTCATTCAGTTGGTGGTTTTGGCTGTAAATATAGAAAAAATGAAAAATTAGTACTTTTATCATTATCATTATTACCAGAATCACTATAATTAGTATTTTATTATTATAATTATAAAATGCGATTGAAATATGTTTTTTTTTTAGATAAAATGGTCATAAAAGCTTAAGTCGTTCATTATTTGCATAAGACAATATATTTAACAAATTAACATATACTGTACGGAACAGCTAACCCGCCACCTGGTATTCTGTGTACCTGACATTCAATGTATTCTCTCAAAAGGTATCGAAGCAATTCTCTTGAAATTTGGACTTGAATAAGACAGAACGTTTAGGCTATGAATACTCAATGCACAATTGTTGGTTGAAGTTGATGGTTTTGATATGCAACAATAGAAAGTAACTGAAACAGAAATAATTTTCTTGAACTCGGTTATACAGTTAAAATATCACTTTTAGCCATGTGTATAGGATATTATAAAATTATAATAGAGGGTTTAACGACATTTTTAACACATTTCACGTTATATATAGCATATCCAGTTTATTAGTTTACTTGTGGGGGAAAACCTCAGACTGAGTCAGACTGAGCAAAACAACCGTCTTTCCGCAAGTAACTGGAAACTTTCTCACATTAAGATTTTGGAACGAGCGGGACTCAAACCTACGACCATAGCGGCGGGAGGTAAGTGGTCTTGACACGACGCCTTAGACCACTTGGTCACAGAGGACCCTTTAAAATTATAAATTAGTCGATTTTGTTAATGCAAAGATGTTGATATTCACAACGTTTAGAAAATTGTTAATGGCAATGGTAATGGTGCTACACACCATTTGTCAAATATATAAGAAAAATGCCCCCAAAATAGCCGGGTGATACGCCGGTCTACATCAGATGTATGGGAATAACAGCTGCACCAAACATTAAACAAACTCCATTTCTCGTCAACATAATACTATAGTTCATGGCATGAAATACAAAGGCAATCTGTCTGAGTATCAGCCAAAGCTAACTCACTGTTATTTGTTTGTGTTTTTTAGCGTTAATTGTTCTAATTGTATAATTATTCTTCTTGTCATATATTGCTTCTATTTCATCTTATTTATATGAAATATTTATTTATATATATATATTTGTGTAACACATACATATTTTAGTTTCGCTAAAACGTGAAAACGCTCTCCCCACCCACTAGCCTAGATTCAGAACCAAAGAAATAAGTTGTTCACCGACACTGTAACACTATCCCATCTGTAAATGTAAGATTCAAATTTATGCATCATGTTTTTTCACCATGTATTTATATGTGAGGTTACCTTAGTGAAAATAAAGAATACTAAACAATAGACAGATACCGTTGTCGCCAATACATGAATATACGTCTTAAACATGATTGATTGATTGATTGAATATTTAGCGTCATTTTTATGCCATCGAGGGCTAACAGACGATCAGTTAACCTAACCACTGTTTCCTGGGATTAACCAGTACTCGAGCACACCCCGTCTCCGTAAGTAACTGATAACTTTCCCACTTGAATCAGTGGTGAGAGACGAATGATAATTAGACACAATGTCGTATATCAATCATCACGGAGACTGTTGCCGGGCGGAGGATTCGAACTCACGACCCCTGGATTGCTAGTCAGACGCGTAACCGACTGAGCTAATCGGGCCCGGCTACATTTATATTGTATCTTCTTTGAAAGCCGGATTGTCGGTGTAATGATTGTTATTTGTATTATTGTATGGTTCAGAATGGTAACATTGGATTTTATCTTCTTATATGTGGTGTCGTGTATCCGGAATAATGTTTCACATTTGTTAAATCTGTTTGTAAATGAACTCTTCGAACACCATCGTCCACAATACACCATAAAACTATCGTCCGTATTAATTTTATTTAAATCGTAATCATCATTAATATGATATGGGCATCTCGTTGTTGAGGGTACAATTTACCTATCGTCGTTTTTAGACGGTCAAATATTGCCTTGAGAATTACAATGATGTCCTAACACGCGACTCGGAGCAGCGGCTCGTGAATGGGATGTCCACGGACGTGTCGGCCAGCCCATATAAATGTCAAATAAAAAGATACAATCGGCAATAAAAAATATATGGGAACCATTTTGATACCCTAGGGTCAAATTGATTACCGGCATACATAATGGTTGTATAGGTATCAATTCAAATGATATAAAACCAGCATGTGACTATAAACTTTGCCGAGTGTTACGTCTTGCTTTCAAGCACAAGCCAGCGAGGATTTGGTCTGTCTAGCTTGTACAAAGAACTACTGCGTCCATCCCAGCAGAATCATCTTAAGGAGCATGTTGCTACAGCCCAGATCGTGAACGCCTTGTGGTTAAGGTCAGCCAGCTTCCACTAGTTATGTGCAGGACACGGGGGTGTTAAAAACTATTACAGAAAAATGCCAGATATATATTTTTTTTTGAAAAAAAAATGTTCACTTAAAGACAGCAAAGTATATTTCTTTGAAGAAATTAAATGTAAAACACCGCTGTATGTATATAGCTTATTGCACATACTATAGCCATTATAGAAACATCGTATATGTTTTCATCTGCTGAGAGAGATAAATGTGTTATTATGCATACCGTCAAGCAGTTTTTAATTATATCGGTATCCTTCTGATGCATATTTAATGATGTTACTAAAGACTGAACATATTTTATTGATGGTTTGATGGTAAGAACACAATATGAGTTAAGATTATAGGAAAAAGGTAGTGAACATAATAATGATGCATGCCAATCTACCAGTATTTTGTATTTTGTATTTAGCATTTAGATATATATATGTGTGTGTATGTGTGTGTGTGTGTGGGGGGGGGGGGGGGTCACGGCAATAAACTTAATCTTCAAATATATCGCAGTTTTTTTAAATTGAAATCCACTGAATGTGTTATCTAGACGTTTGATAAAAGCATGACTATCGTGTTATGATAAACATGAAAGACACTTTGCTGGAACCGCCAAGATTTTTTAAATAGTTTCCACTGTTTAATTTGAGTATGATTAACATTGTCATGTGATCTACATTCCTAAAGTTGTACTTTAATTATATAAAATTGGATAAGTTTGATCACATAGAGATTTTAAGACATATAGAACAGTTGGGAACTTACATTATACGCAATGAATTTAGACATAATCAAGATAATACAGTTGTTTGAATATTTAGCGTCATATGTATGTCATCGAGGGCTAACAGACGATCATGCTTTCCTGGGATCCTGGAAGGTTAACCAGTAAAGAGTCGTTCTGTATATTATCATTGTTCTTATAGCTCATTCCGTTTATTTTTCGAATATAACAATATCGCTTAAGATGAAGGGAGATGACGTTAGGGGTGTTGTATAACGTGTTCCTCCATGACAGAGTTAACTCAATAACAGCTAGTTTGTTACGGGAGGCGATAAGATATGTATGCAACTTGGAGTACTGCAAACAATATAAATTATAGCGAATGTAATCAAAATTTTGTTTTGATTCCCTCAAAATATTCACCCCAACTGACACGCACAATCTCATAATCTAATCTTTTTCTAAATCTTTTCTTGGTATATTGCGCAGACACTGGACTATTAAAGACATACATCCTTTCGTCCAGACAGGTACTTTTTTAAGTCAAAGGAATAAAATGCAGTCGCACGAGGCTTGGTCAGAAGAATATGGCGGATGGGGAAACATAAAAAACATGTTCCTGTTTTATATAGTTAACGAATATGCTTTCAGCATGAAAAAAGCTAAATTTCACCAATTTTATTTTTTGCATACAGTTTGCTTAATAAAATAAATATAGTCAGTCAAAGAAATTAACAAATCTTATTGTGATGTTTCCTTCCAACTAAAAATAAGATTGCTATCAAAATATATGCTCTGAACATCCCTATACTTTTTTCAGCCAATCAGAGAGCTCGTATCAATGGTGGTTGCTGACCATTAACGAATAGGCAGTGTGTAACCAGCTACAGATATGGCTTTACTGAACGGGTCAGTAAAATTTGCTTATTGATTAAAATGTAATTCATATTGGTACACATGCATAAAAATTAAGATTAATCCCGTGACTATAAAAACAAAGTAACGGTTCATTGAATTCATATTTGAACACTCGTCGTGTTGTCTTTTCTTTGTCGCGTTCTGTGCTACCATTTTTTATCAGATAATTTACCTGAATAAAACATGAATAAAAACACAATTACTTCTAATGTAGGTGGTTTTCTTATTAACTTTATGTCAATAATTATATATAAATTACTGCGGAATAATAAAAGTTGCTATTACCTCTCACTCGCTCTCAGGCTAGAATTTAGCATTTTAGTTAATAGCAATATACTTAGCCATATTCAGGCAAATGGAATCCGGAATCAATTAAGAATTCTTTTTTTTTTTTGCCAAATGCAAATGATTTTTTATTTAGTCTATAAAACGTTATAGTGTACGGATATTGCTCATTCCGATAACCGATTTTGTTTGAATTGTTCAGTATGTTTAAGTTTTCTGTATTGTGGTACACATTAGCTGCGTCCATGTTTGTCACTCAGAAAGCCTCATCCGGCTATCAGGATAAATACTGCTATTAGTTTCTCGTCAAACAGTGTTATTTGCTCGACTATTCGTAGAATAGAATTTATTTTTAACAGACAAGCAATAACTAGCTTCATTTAACCACCCCTGAGGTTTTATATTAATTGTCTTCAAATTGGTACTTATTTCCTGAAATGGCTATGTTTTTTTAACTGCATCGAAATAGTCGAGCGCGCTGTCCCTCAGACAGCATTTGTTTTCTATATACTTTTATCAGTTTGTGTTACAATCTATATGCCCTCACTATTGTCCATAAACAGGGTTATTTTCTGTAAACCAGTATGCACTAGCTTCATTGTCTATTAATCTTCTGGGATTTAAGCCCAAGCTGACTTCCTCGATATGTTAATTCGCAGAACATATCCTTGTTATAATTATCAGCGTGCATAAGTTTTATTTTCATAAAATCTCGTCTATCACTTCCGCAGGAAAGCGATACTTGCGAAAACCGTAACAAATCTGCTCTCGTATGTATCCTTATTTTTAACTCTCTCAAACCAAATTACGTTTCTTTCTATTATTTATCTTTTGGGATGGAGATGAACTTGACAAAGTTAATTTACATAAAATTAGTTTTCAATCTAGCTTGTATACGTCTATAGAACGCAAAAATCAATTAAAGAATACGGTAATGTCTACGGAAATTGTACCTTATCTCTACAGCGATTTAGATTGAAATATATTTTTGAATATCATCTTAAGAAATATGGACATACAGCCGTTTTGAAGATTGCAGGGTTCTCGTCTTGATTTCTGCCTATTAATGTGTTGAGTTGGGGGACTAGCCCTTCTCAACTTGTATCGGAATCCATGATTTGGCTCCTCACCTATACATTTGTATGATTTCTTTTGCTTTGGACATTTATTTATTCTTCTTCTCATGTGAGTTGTCTTAAATGTGTCCACTGACTGTTATGACTTTTATATTTCTACGTTTAGTGACGTGTCGGATGTTGACGTGTTCCTTGTTTCATTTGCTTTAGTTATACAATTGTTGAAATTATGCCATGTCAAACTTTACATTATTTGGTATCTATATATATGTTTTAAAAATCGCATATACGAGTATATGCTATAGTGAACACAAACATCTTTATATCATAAAAAAAAATCTATGTTACAAACACACACAATTATTTTAAACATAAAACATTATTTTAAACAATAAATAAAAGTATTGCCTACACATATTTATTTACGGTGATAATTATATGTGAGCGGTTAGTATAGGCCAGTCAGTAAAATACTCGCATTGGTATACATTTTTGAAAGAATACTAAGTGATACTATGTATTAAAGTACCACCATCAAAGTTAAGACAATGGGCGCTTATGTTGATACCCTGCGTACCGCGTTCACTAAATAGAATATATTTTTGTGTATGTTTTGTAATGTATGAATTGTATTTGTTCATTAATCTGAATTTGTATTCTTATAATAAATGTGTGTGTATAACCGAGGAATTATATAGAGAAGGAAAGGCAACTGATTGAGACTGTATGAACGCTCGCGTATTTTTCGCAAAATCTCGCAATATCTCGTTTTTAATTATCTTAATTTCCATTCATCTCAGGAAATAAATAAAAATTCTTACATTGTAGAATGAAATTGTCATCAAAAAATACCATTTCCAGAAATTTGTGTTTACAATTGTTGAAGTACTTGTGATTACAAAATTTATATACTGCAGCTGAAATAATGACAAATTACGATAAATTTTCCTTCAAATCTCAATATCTTTAATTCAAACGCATTTTGCGTGATCGAAACATGTTTAAACATCTAAAATTACATACAACTTACAGTTTATGTACAAGAGATCAGTTGCCTGATGATTAATTTGAAAATTATGAATCCTTCGTGTGCTGTTTCATCAACATTTAGTGTTTCCTGTCCTTCTATAAGTCCTTGGTATAACTTATTGAACGTAAATATTTACATTGAACATAGATCTTTTACATTTTGCACATAGTTTATATTTGTTATACAATTATAGATATTGAATAATGTAATGTTTGACATGTCATAATTTTAGCCAATCAAATATTACTCATGGTGTCAAGTAGATCCTTACTTTCTATGCATGCTGTATTTATATGCCCATATAAATACCATTATGTGGAATTGTCTTATTTGCCAATTAATGGTCAGGTACCTGAAAATTATCAAGGGATTTTGGGGATCATATAAGGGGGAATTAGTGTCCAGCAGTTAGCATGCACTGCCAATTTAAAGCATTCTCAAACCAGGAAATAAACACAACAATGCATGTATAAACGTATATCTGCTGCGGTTTATTGTAATTGGACAGCAATGTGTCCGTTATATCATAAAACATATTTCAATGTAGGTAATGTACAACAAATTGAAACTATATAGCCAGTCTGCATAACTAACAACGTGACAATAAAATCATGCAAATAAAATAAAATTCTCTTCTCTGTTTAAATACTATAATATTAAAATAATTGCAGTTTCAAAAAGAACAACAGTACTGGCCAACTGAAACCAAAACTGTAACAAAAGAGGCAGCAAATGAAAAGCAAACAGAAGCAATTGAAAGCAATCAATAAGCCAATGTTCAAAACTCAATAAGCCAATATTCAACACGGTATTGGTTTACAAAACGTATGGCACGTGTAAACCGCGGGAAAGGGATACTCGCAATTTAAACGGGCTATCGTTGAACTTAAAGATACACAATCTTTATAATCGTTATTAATTATATATACCTTATTCAAAATTTACAAAGCAAATTTGAATTATGCTTCTATTATAAAAACAGCAGTGTATGACTGAAATTGATGTTTTAAATGGGCAACACTGTTTTGTGTCACAGCAGTAAATTGTTTTATTATGCTAAATTTTCAGATATTTATTAAATGTATGAATTAATAAAGATAACGAAGAAGCAAATATGTATGCTTTGTATTGTGTAGCTTTAAAGTGGTATCAAAGAATTTCAGCAATGGATATATTGTTATCATGCAATAAAGACAATTCGTCAGGAAATGCGAGAAAAAAATATAATGTCAAAGACATTCTTGTTATATGGATGCATTTTCTTAAAAACACTAAATAGAGTGTAGATCCTAAAATAACTCTTTAAATCTAATTGTCTATTATCTGATGATGTGTAATGAATCAAAATAAACAAAAAATAAAACAAAACAAATAAGTAACAATAATGCAGTGATGTTCATAAACAAAAGAAGCAGCCATGAACTAGAACATTCTTAGAAATGCTAAACCGAATAACACCAAACATCTCCAAAACATTCCAAATTTAAAACACGTCATACTTGACTGCAAAGCGCTTGATGAACGTGGTCAGAGTCGTTGGACGCAGTTTCCTGTGATGACGTCAATGAATAATTCGCCGAATCTCTCCGGCACAATGTTATATCATGTTTCTTGTCAATAAAATCCAACGATCTAGGACTTAAATGATTGTTAGGTAACTCATTTTCACTTTTCAAATTATTCGGAAACTGTTTGTTGGTATCCTTCACAGGAGATGGAGGAGTTCTAGTTTCCAAGTTTGCACTTTCGTCAGAGTATGCGGGTCTGTTATTGTTATGTTGGCTAGCATTGTTTAGCTGCGTTTGTGTGTGAATGTTTGATGATTTTAGATTTGATTTATTATTGCAATATGCATAATCGTTTTTTATGGTGAGGTCTCTATAGTTTAGCGCCCTTTCGGAGTTATTGGTTTCTTTCACCCTTGCACCAGATCCATACGCGCCATCAATGTCTGTTTCTGACTGACTTTGTTTATACAAGCTATTATTTAATGCTGGTATCCCCGTTTCAGACGGAGAAGCACCGACAGAATGACGGGCGCCAGGCTGACGCGAGCGCAAAATCTCAAGCTCAAGTGGTGTTGAACTTCTTTCACTTGGGGGAAGCTGATGCACCAACGCATCGTGCCCGTGAACGTCAGCAGCGATATGCATACGCCGTCTGCCTGGGTATAACTCGTCGTCGGTAGATGTGCAACGTTTTACTGTTTCGTGAAACGTTACTCGCTGGTGCCCGTTTCTTCGTCCTCGGCTTCGTCTGTCTAACGAATGCGTTGACCCTTTCCTTCTCGAATTTACCAAACCGGGAACCTCCGCAAGGGGAGGTAATGAAAGTTCAAATCTTTCTCGCTCATCTTCAGAAGAATTCACGTCTCCGAAACCGCTTTCACTTGCAGTTACATCGCTTGGCAGCGAACTTGGGCGTTTCCTTTGACCCGGTTGGTGAATTTCAAGAGATCCACCATATGATGAACTTTTGACAATATTTTCATTTGAAATCATGAACACCGGTTGGCTAAGAGGCACATAATCCAAAATTCTGAATTGCCATTGTTGCTTTAAGGTTAAAATTGTCCATAAAATAACCCAAAACACCATGTAAGTAACGGTTATGATAATGCACGTGAGTAGCATAGAGTCATTTGTCATCCTGTATAATGTGACAAGATCGTAAAGAATTGGTCCTTTAAACACAGCAAGTAGAACCAAAGACACCATGGCGGAAGTGTGCGTTTTGTAACCTTGGCAACTTCCGTTGATGATCACAGTTTGTTTCCTGTACGCTTCCGGGTGGTGACGTTTGTCAATTATTTTGAATTTCTCCTGAAAATAATTTGCACCGTAATTATACACAAATACTGTGGAGAAAATCAGTATGACGCCACCAAGCGTGTATAGGATTATAACAGACGCTGGCGCTAGCACAACGTCTAAATTTTCATTATATCTTTCGAAATTTGCGGACAATTTGTACAACACCGACACTGCACAGTGTGCAAACACTGCTTCTACCGTCATAAACAGAAGCTGGATTGCGAACAACATACTAAATATTTTATTAGTAAACCAAAACACGGACGCGTATCTTACAGCGAATGCAAGAAGTCCAGCAGCTAGGTAAACAAAAGAAGCGTGGAGCGAGGACTCTCGAGTCCATCCGCCAATCGGCGGCCTCGGTGTAGGAACGACGTAGAACGATAGGTTGGACATTATCGTCAAGTTGGATTGACCAATGATGTTGCTCGTTGCAGCCCTCTCGGAATTAAAAAGAAAGTCCAAATCACAAGCCCATACTGCGTCTGAAATTAGAAAAGATATATGTCATCAATAGTGAGTAACAGATACTGTTTGTCATAACACATTTATTCGAATTGCATACAATTACATGCGTAAGAACATCTCCCAAGTATCGTCTAAAAAACAAATAAGTCGAGTTATATTATTTTTCTTATTTAAACTCAAAGAAAAATGAAACCAAAGCAAAAAAAAACGCCGTGAACATGAAAATAATTACTGACTACAACAGTTAATGTTTTAGGATTATATTATTCTTCCAAAGTACCAATATATATCTGAAAATATAAAGTAAGTTTAAATCCATTCATTTTCTGTATGTTTTACTGAGGTATTGGTGATGGACAGGTGCGGAGAGAAGCACAGTAAGATTCCCTGAAGGGGATGGAGGAGATGCACGGTAGGGTTTTCTCAAGGGGTGGAAAGAAGTACAGTAGGGTTTTAAGCAGCCAGTTAAGGGAACGAGTAAAAGTGGCTTTTTAAGACAGGTGGTTGCTTAATACAGGTTAATTTACGCTGAAAACATAGAAATGGGAAATAGCAAATACGGCTGCTTAAGATACGTGGCTGCTTAATAGAGATGGTCACTTACACAGGTTTGACTGTACATTACAACGCCCTCGTTACACTTCGGGAACCGTGTTTATCTCCAGACCAGTCTGACGACACGAAAAGAAACACTCTATTTTAATAATGTTGTCTTGCATGTGTTTGTCTCATATATATTTTCTCTGCCAGACGTTAACCAAGGCCATCATGTGGTGTTAATTAATGTCTTCCAGATGAACAAGTTAATTTCTCATTCCATAAAGATAATGTAATAAGTGTAACGAACGTGTGGAAACCGTCACATAATTTCATTACATATCCACTTAAGATTCGAGCATGTCGGAAAGGAAAGTGGAGGAAAAAATGAACGGAGCTATAATCGCAGTAAACCATTGTTTGTTACAGAAATTAGTTACTTGTACATTACCGCAGCGGTGGTCTAGTGGTAGAGCATTAGCATTGCATGTGGAATATTGTGTGTTTTAACCCCTGTCGGTTCATACAAAAATACTTGAAAAATGGTACATGAAGTTTCCTCGCTTGGCGTTCAGCATTTAAAGGATAATTATAGGTCTGGTCGGCCCGGTGCAAGTATAATGCGACTGGGTTGGGTATCATACCATATGTTTGCGGCATGATACACCAGTGTGACAGAGTTTAGAATACTGTCTCAAGTAGACACCGATTTAACTGAAAAATTACTGAAAGCGACAAAAGAGAGAGAGATAGATAGAGAGAGAGAGAGAGAGAGAGAGAGAGAGAGAGAGAGAGAGAGAGAGAGAGAGAGAGAGAGAGGGGGGGGAGAGAGAGAGAGAGAGAGAGAGAGAGAGGGGTAAAGTGAATCTGAGTGCTTTCACGCTTTAACAACAAAGAGTGCTTTAACGCTTTAACAACAAACACCATCAACTATAAAGGATCATATTCGTTAAAATAAATAAATGCTTAACTGTAGCCTCGTTCTCATGGTAATTCTAATAAACGGCACAAACCATGTATTCATGTTGCTATGAATACCATAACATTATTATTGAAATAAGAAATGCACTTAAATACAGTATATCGATTACAAATACACCAATACTTAAGTTATGCAAAATATAACGATGCACTTGCATAAATATGGATTTTATTAAATTTGTCCATGATCTTCCTGTTTACCCCTGGTACATGTAGTTCGAACTTTAAAAATAATACTTTATATTTCTGTTTCAACCAACTTCTTTACCTAATTAACAAAGATAATCTAAAATATGTAAAAGTATATGACTTTGATGAGAATCTATAAAAAAAATGAAACCGTAATTTATTTTACCATTATATTCCTTTTTTTATTTATCATTTCGTTTTAAAATCAAACATGTTTTTTTCATATCATTTCATATAATGAGTGTCAGTTGGCTGCATGTTGTTTTTCTTTTTGCTTTATTTGTTAAATTCGGTTTTGTCAGGGTTAGATAGTTAGATACTATTTGTTTACTATCGACCAAAACAATAAACCTTCCTGAAACCTATATCCCACATCTAATATACACCAGTAAATGTGGTTACAAGAATAAATATTAGAACAGGTAAAGAGAGACTCTAAAAGCAAACGTCTAAATATATTACTGTATTTCTTGGAATGACCATCAACTTTTGTCTCATAAACCTTTGTGTAAAATGAAAAGAGACACGTAAAGCGTTATTTTGGTGGGGTGTGCGAGAATACAAAGGAGTTAGGATATATTTATTTGATATTAACGTCCGTGTATCGCTTTGATCCCGGAGAAATAACGCCAGAAACGAGATATTACGAGATGACATGGATAAGAAACAATTGTTATATTTCACTGAGGTAATTGGCGATACTATCTATAATACGTACAAACGTTCAGTGATGTCAGAGGCAACTAGCCGAAACACGCGATGCAAATTTGGCAATATCCTGGGCGATACGATCGCAATAAACGCTGTTGCTTAAAATAAATTTATGAAATAGATGTAACATGTTTTAAACATATCTGTTATAAACCAGCTGGAAGTTAGTTTGATATTCTTTTTTTTTATATCAATTATGTAACTCTTCAATATTGGAGTCTGAGAGGGTATGGGTTTGCTTCATGTTGTGGATTTCGAAAGACAAACCATGAATATCACAGTAGCTTCAGTCTGCCAGTTACAATAGCTTTAAGATATACATGACTTTATTCTGTGGAACGGACTCAGTTCGCCCGATTGGGTCCGTTAAATAGCAATGTTGGGAAAGCCGCATTTGAGCACGTTGATTGGTCATTTGCTTCAACTGAAAGTATGAAAGGCGTCACAGTTTAGTTAGCGTTCTATTGCTATGAACTATGGGATAAGCATAGGATTCCCTGCTTTTTAATTGTGGTGTGTGTGTGTGTGTGGTGGTTGGTAATATATTACTGTATATAAAATATCAAGGAGATTATAGAGTTTCGAAGCATGTGTGCGCAGGCGCTTTTTGTCCGCAACACTTTTGTATCTATTAAAAATATAGAAATACGTTGACATTAAATTTGTCCACATGACGCTTTTTGTCTGCAGACATTTAGAAAATATGAAGACATTTTATCCGCGGGACGCCTTCAGTCCGCAGAATGTTCAGTGGAGATGTTATTGTTTAAGTCCGCGTTTATTGGACTTTTTAATGTTTTGTCTATTTCATTTTGCGGTTTACTTTTAAAAGTAATGATACTACTTTTAGAATGTCATTCTTGTCGCCTTGTAATGTAACAGTTTATAAAACAACCTTTTCGCGTACAAGTGTGAAAATTAATAAAAGTTAATAAAAAGTATACATAAAAAAAGTATATTATATAACCAAGGTACCTGAGTGCAAACATTCCATATATCTTGTAGTAAGTATAACGTGCAGGTATGCAATGTTATGCAGATAAGCAGATTCTAAAGATAAACATCAACATCGTGTATGTATATGGTCCAAAATAATGCAAAACCTGGCTGGAGCGGCGCCAACTAGATAATACCGTAGTAGCAAAAAAGTATGTTTTTATTAGCGTTGCAGTATGATATTTATTGTAGAGGATGATATTAAGGAGGTAACACAAGACCGCATATACGCTAATAAAACAAACCAGAGGTCTCGTGTGACAATTGGCATTTAGACGAAGCAGGGAAGTAGGGTGTTGAGTTGTAATTTATGATGTTGATCTGGGGTGTTTTGTGCCACTTTAATAACGTGAATACAATGCTGCGCTTTCAATGTTAGCACAGATGGATGGTTAGATAAGTGTTTAAATGTTGTAATTGGATGCAAATAGTTCAATTAACGTTTAAACTAAGTCATGAAATATAGTCTTAGTATGATACAGCTAAACCGGTACATGACGCGGCTTAATTTGCTCTGAAGGATGAAAGTTTGAAGTGTCATGGCGATTTCTATTCGCAGTTCAGAATGTGAAAAAACGTTTTTAAAAAAAGGAATTTATATCTGACATTTACCCTTTTATATGCAGATGGTATATAGATGTTTAACCAGTGTCACTGACGGGTCCAGGGAGGGTAGGGTGGCGCACCCGACGCCCATTCTCATTCGTTCCCCCCTCCCCCACCTACCATCTTAAATGTGGCCTGTATTTGGCGTTTTTGCCGGAGTGCGCCTCGATGAAACTACCAAATATATCACCCCACCCGGGTCGAGGAAGGGTGGCGTACCCAACGCCCATCCCCCCCCCCCCGCCCCCCCACACACACCACAATCACCACCTTAAATGTGACCTGTATTGTGGCGCTTGTGCCGGAGTGCGTCTCATTATAACAAACAAACATATCAACCTACCCTACCCCTTTCTAAAAATCGGAAACCTACGCCACCTCAACATCAATGATTACACAGCCACTGTGACAATAAAATTCTGATTATCCATGATTTGTAAATATTTGTAAGAATAATTCATGATATAGATATACGGTGTAGATGTTCATGATACGTGGCAACCACCCTATTTTATCACCCTTTTAGGCTGAAATGACAAAATTTACATCAGCTACACAAGTTTTATGTGTAAGCTGAATACAAATCAGCTAAGATATAATATTTTGTTGTTGTTGTTGTAGTTGTTGTTGTTGTTGTTGTTGCTGTTGTATGGTGCTGCTTAGCGTCACTTTCAACAATATTTAGTCATATCGCGACGGTGTCTACTTGAGACAGTGTTCTAGTATTCTGAGCGCTGCCACAATGAATGTATGGTGCCGCAGATACATGGTTTGATACCCCAACCCCTTCATATGATACTGGCAACTTGCCGACCAGACCTAGAATTATCCTCTAAATGCTGAGCGCAAAGCGAGGAAGCTTCTAGTACCATTTTTCAAGTCTTTGATATGTCCCGGGTGGGGATCGAACCTGCATCTTTCCGCATGTAAGGTGAATGCTCTACCTCTAGACCACCGATGAGGTAAAAATATAAGAAAATTATATAATGTTTCACATAATTCACGATGCAGATGTGTAATAAACACATTACAATCTTTAAGTATTAACCTAGTGTATTAACCAGCTTGTCGTCGCCTTTTAAGGCATGTACGAGCTACAGCAGTCATATTCTGGCCATCGCTCATTTGACACCCTGGAACCACACAGGGGTTGGTAACATAATCACAATAATGAACATGCCAAAAAATGACAAATGAACATAACACACATTTAGATGATTTTCCCCATATGTCATCAGGAATGATTACTGGGAAAACATGATTAGGGTTCTCGAACGGCTCCCAGTTTTATATAGTAGACAGAGCAAAATAAATTAAGTATCACGAATATTTGATTTATTGAGTGATTTATCGACAACAGTATCCATATCAACAGTGTAAAATAAATACTTTTTGCCATCGAGTTGCTTCATAATTCATTTCAGATTGTCGAATAAATCGTGCAAAATGGGCGTTGTATGCCTAAGTGTTATAGGTCATTGCTAAGTTATTGTATTCACCCGAACAATCTCAGAGATGAGCACGTGCGTCATTAACATGTCATTACAAGTACGTTTTTATGTTTTATTTGTTCGTTTGTTTGAATATTTAGCATCATTTTTATGCCACCGAGCGCTAACAGGTAATCTGTTAATTAAACCACTCCTTCCTGGAAGGTTAACCGGTACTCCAACAAACCCATTGCGAAAAGTAACTGATAACCTTTCCACGTGAATCAGCGGTGAGACGCAAATGACAATAAATCCATTAAGTTCTGCATGGTCGCGTGGCCTAAGGCACTGTCGTCCACCTCTCACCGCTGAGGTCATGGGTTTAAGCCCAATTCGGTCTAAAGGCTTTATGTGAGAAAGCTTGCCAGTTACTTGCGGAAGGTCATGTTCTACTCAGATACATGGATCTGCCTCCACGAATAAAACTGGAAAGACGATATGTCACATGTTATGCGTTAAAAGTGACATAAAACTCCATTCAAAAATAAGATCAATTCATATTGGTACATAACGTTCTCCGTAGCCGAGTGTTCTAAGGCGCCTCTCAAGATCACTTACCTCTCATCTCTAAGGTCGTAGGTTTGAATCTCGCTCGCTCCAAACAATAAAAAATATGTGAGAAAATTTGCCAGTTAATTTACGGGACGACGGTGGTTCTGCTCAGATTCATTCTGATGGCTTCCTCCACCAATACAACTGGACATGCCATATATAACCTGTAATGTGTTGAAAAATGTCATTAAATCCCATTAAATACCTATAAAAAATAACATAAGACTTGTAAATAAGCTTGCTGGCAATCAGAAATGCCATTACATACAACGTTAAGCATGGTAAGGATAAGCCCTTCAGATCTGATAAATGGCTAAGTAATGTGTTTGGGGAAGTTGTCGCCATGTCACAGTACAAACAGTGGGCGACATTGACCAAAGTGGACCGGCGTGACAGCAGCACAATAAAGTAAACAGGGTAAATTGGCAGTAATTTGCAGTTGATTATCAAGTTCACAATGGTCAGTTTTGACCCGGGTGAAATCGTCAATAACGGAAGATCAAATGTGTGGTGGAGATTTGTTCGATAAATTAAGCAGTATGGCCACTTTGTAACACGTATTATTGTTCCATTTATGTGAATCGGGTATGCATTGTTAACAGATACATAACTTTTGTGTGAGAGCGCAAAAAATGTGAGAATTTTACAAATAACGCTGGGGAGAGGAAAGGGCAAATAATGTCACTCACGTATGTCGGTATGTTTTGATAAAAATTAAACGTAGATCGAATGAATAGAGTCTGTTTTGGGCGACGAGGGCTAGTTATGTATTTAGTTTGAACTAATTTATTTTAACTCGATTGCAAAGAAAGTTTATTTGAACCGCTCTCGAATCCACTTCCTATGTAGAACCAGTGTGGAGTGATGTTTTTTAGATGCATCGGGTCGAGCTGGGAATCGATCCTGCAACATATGGTGTGAGCATCCAGTACACTCTGGTTATTGATTTGTTTAAAATTGATCGTTAACACGTTTTTACAACTTATATAGTTTGCATAATGATGCGTTCTAGGGTAAAAAAAGTACTACGGGCGGAGATTCGAATTCACGGCACCTGGATTGATAGGCAGACGCGCTACCGGCTGAGCTAACCGCGTCCTTCGTGCATAAATCGAACAAGAAAGGCGAGGCTGCTGAAAATATTTACCTAAATCATATTATAATAGAAGTATGCATTTAATTACCGGAGCATGCGTTGGCAATTATGATTGTCTATATAAAATACAATATGAACAAAAAACTGATTCACCTTCGACAATACTTCCCTGAGTATTGCAACGCCCAGTAGGCACATGCTTTATAAGTATAGAAAATACTCCTCAAGTAGAAAATGATTAATTTTTTACAAGCGTCTGCCAAATATAATGAAAATATCAAATTTACGTATTTCCCGTAATTCATTTTACAGTAATTCTCCTAATTGCTTTGTGTAAACATGGGACCGTTGAACATCTGCCAATGCAAGTGCACGTGCTCATGAATCATTCTTTTTCACTGATTAAAAAAAATAATAACTAATTAATACTTGAAACATAACAACATGCAATATTGCGAAGATTTGCATGTACGTCTATTTAAAATTGAAGCTATAAACTGTCTGATAATATGCTCAGCGCCATTCTTCGCAGAGAAAAAGCAGATATCTTGATGGAACAGCAGCCAGAAAAGCTTCAAAAGATTTACAAAAGAATGTGCTTGAAACACGATTTTTAATGATTTAATATGTACTTTGCATTACAAACTTTCAAAGAGTTTCCTAATGAATGCTTGAACTTACAAATTTACAATTGGTATATATTATTTCTCATCAACCTCGTTTGCTAGGTGAAGACTTACACGCAAGGTGATCTCTGAAAACCATGGTGAACTTGTTCTTGCGCTGAGCGTATAACCATGACACGATTCTCGTTCCTATCGTTTAATTACACTGTCCACCAATCTGTCTGCCGCCCCCCCCCCTCTCTCTCTCTCCCTCTCTCTCTCTCTCTCTCTCTCTCTCTCTTTCTCTCTCTCTGGCTGTATGTCTATGTATGGCTGCCTATCTCTCTCTCTCTCTCTATCTCTATCTGTCTTTGTCCGTCTCTCTCTCTCTCTCTCTCTCTCTGTCTTCTCTCTCTCTCTCTCTCTCTCTCTCTCTCTCTCTGTCTTCTCTCTCTCTCTCTCTCTCTCTCTCTATCTATCTATCATTATCTCTCTCAATTGAAGTCCGTTAGTAGTGGTACATTGTTTTGCTACGTTAAACACACAAACTATCATTAAGATACATTGCACCTATGTCGTACTCGTTTTGTTTAAACCTCTGAAAATATCAGCTTTCAAAATATATCAATATATATTGCCCGTTATACTCCACAACTAAAGCCATGCATTGTAATTCTTATCAAGTTTTCTTAAACTCTATGTGTTTCAATTTGTATGACGGTCATCGCTGCGATAGAAAATATCAAACAATTAATATCAATATGTAATACTTCTTTTTTTTCAAATCTAGCTATCTATCTTTTTACAAAGTTTGTTTTGTCATTTCTAAATTTATAAATTTGAAGTTATAGATAATTCAGTTGTGGATCGTATGTTTAAAGACTACTTTGATACATGCACAAAATTGGTTTTCAACATGCCGTATGCTCATTTGAAGCAATTGACATTGATTATCATATACTAGTATAAGCCTATATTTACGTCATTTAGAACTGCGTTATGAATGCATTGAATGCGGCAGACTGAAGTTAGTTTGATATTCGATATTCATCATGAATCTTACGCTAACCCTAACCTTAACCTCTAATTAAAGAGTTCCGCCTTTAAATGTCGAAAGACGAAAAATGATTATCAAACAAACTTCTAACCGCTATTAAATACATATAGCAAACTAACGGATGGGACCTGGTTTAATGCAATAGAACATGAGTCTTCAATTTTAACATCGACACGTTTATTCAACTTTGTTTTATTTAGCTTGGCCTTGAAATGAACAGATAATAATCATCAACACCAATTATTGGGTCTCTTTTTCTTGGTCTTATAACGTTGAGTTGTCCTTTTTATTTTGACATTCGTTAATTAGTAGAAATGACTATTTGATTTAACGACCTTAAAATTGATTTTTTCTTTCAAAGCAATAGATACCTCATAAAGACTCGAACAATGTCACTGAGCTCATGTAATGAAAAATAATGAAAATAATAGTGAACCGCATCATACCGCATTGTTCCCAACGCAATCATCTGCGAGATCCAGATCAATTTGTTCAATTAGACGAATCTTGACATTGAAAAAAGTCAATACGATGATTATTGAAAATTGTGTATAAGTGTGTAAGAAGTGGGGTTTACATTCCTTGGTAGTCATTATAAATATGGAGTTTAAAACACGACGTGAAATGGTGAATTTATAACATTATCATCTTAAGAATTTGCCAAAACAGCTTTGTCATTTTCACAGTGGGGTCTGTCGTATTAAAACAAAGTTCAATAAGCTAAAAAAAATGTAATATATTACGTTTTCATGTTTACCTAACGTTCTTGTTTGTCTAGTGATGAGGTATACAGTATAAATTTACTTATCACTTTTTTTTAAATTACAGTACACCATTTAATGACTGATTGATTGATTCATTCATTCATTCATTCATTGAATAAATGAATATTTAGCGTCATTTTTATGCCATCGAGGGTTAACAGAAGATCAGTTAACCTAAATTAATCAGTTAACCACTACTTCCTGGAGTCCTGAATGGTTAACCAATACTCGAAACACCTCATCTCCACAAGTAACTGATAACTTTCCCACTTGAATCAGCGATGAAAGACGAATGATAAATGGACACAATGTCGTATCTAAATCATATGTACACCATTTAACACGAGTAGCACAGACCAAGGTTTTTATTACCGTGCATGTACGTCTCAACAACTAATTTTGTACTGTTCTACATATAGAGAAATGCACTTCTGGAACACTGAATACATTACCAATGGTTTTAAAAGTGCCTTATTTCCATAGATAGTTCTCTGTTGCTCCAAATATGCAGAAAATAACATGAGGTTGACCAGGTTGCTTTGCCACAATTTCGATTATTCAATGACACCCCTTCATTTTTGACAACTCTGCCCATTTGTTGCAGAGTCTTCGTCAAACAGTACCAATTTCATTCAAACTTGGCAGAACTTATGAAAATTTCCAATATTTTCATATGTACAAAGAAATATGACAATTTTATACATTTTTAACAAAAATAATGCCCAACCGATTTGCACTGCAGCTATATTTCTTGGGCGCAAGAATCTTGCTACCGTCATAAAAGGGAGGTAATTCTTAAATAAGACCTATAGCCGCTACTGTGAATATAGGCTTTATTATCACGCTGGTAAATGGTCGCATTCTTTCCATGATAAGTTAGTTGCATGCAATTTAGATAGCGACGAGAGAGAGAGAGAGAGCTACTTGTAAAATACACCTCGGACATTCCAGTTGTCAATAATTGGGACCACCATTGGTTAAGCTTTGATATAAGTTTTTAAAGTTTATATAATTGCGCAATAAGATAAAGGACATTCATGTCTCATATCGTATATAAGGGCTCACATCACTATTTTCTCCCTTGAAAACTCCTGCAGATAAAGTAGGTTGCAGTAAATCTATAGTCACCTTTTTCTTCTTTTTCAGGGCTTTATATTACAATAACATCAATATTTATACTAAATGTTAAATAGTCAGTGTTTTAGAAATCACAACTGAAAATTTGACCTTGATTTCTAGCCATTGCTGTGTCATTTAAGAATTGATGGCCCGAATCGCTGATTCATTCTCCTTCTAGAAACCGATTGGCATAAAGATTATTGAATTTAAAAGAAAACCCGGTCAAGATAAAAATTTTGTCTTAAATTGTAAATGCATATCTTGAACCAGTCAAGAATTTTCGCCTACACATACTGCAGATTTTTTTTCTGTGTGTTTTTGGACATAAGTGTTACAATGGAGCCCTATGGGAAATGCTAAAGTGGTGTGAGACGATAACAATGAGGTATAAAAATATAACTCACGCGATAGTGATATTTCTTTTGATTTATATTCAGCCATTTTATGTTCTCAACACTTATGTAAGCACGCAAATCGCTAAATTATTTTTAATGAGCGCAACTTGTGTTCTATTTATGTTTATATGTATTTTCTATCTTGAATAACTTGCCATTTAAGCGTGTTTGTATGAACATTGCTATTCTGATTAGTTTACTTATTTCACACAAAAAAAACAACACAAGTCTCAAATATTGCAAACCAATAGTTCCGTTCAACCCAAACATTTTCCTTTTCTCTATTTAATGGCAGTAGTTGTTTTTTTTTGCCCCAATCAACACTTTCTGCATTTTGTGTGTAGATAATTGAGTTCACGCTTTAATTACAAACCGTTCTCGCGTGTACATGTCCGAGGCTATAACAATACTAATCAAAGACGGTCGCTCGAGCACGTCTGTAAAACACATGACGGCTTATTGGCGGTGTAAACTGCTCTAGGAAAGATCCTGCAAATCAGATAGGATTAGACTGAGTTTCTTTTTGTCTTGTTTAGCTGTCTCCGGTGTCCGTGAAACTTCATCGATTTCCACACAAGTGAATGTGTCAGAAACCGTACTTACAGAGTTTAAGTATCGTAAACATAGCGCTGCACTTCGTGTATATACGATATGTGAAAGTGGAATAGCAGCAAACATTGTGCTGTGATGCTGGCATCCGTGCCATTGTTCTTTTTATCTCATTCCTTTATGGCCGGATGTTACTATTGTTTTCAGTGTTATATGTTATTTGTCAATTCTAGAATACTATTATTTTTTTTCTCAAAATATACATATTGCTCCTTCACATATATTTTTTTTAAGATTTACGTATATATTTAGAAACTTAACTCAGTTTTGACTGGTTATTTTGGCCTTTCTATTATATAATAAATATCAACGAAACCACATGCAGCATAACTGGAACCCGTCTAAAATCAGAATATGGTGGCTACTTGTCTTAGATTATATACTGAACGGAACAGCTAACCCGCCAACTGACATTTTTCTAAAAAAAAATATCAAAAAATAATTTCACTGAAATGTGCACGTGTAAAGTAAGTATTTCGTGCCAAACAGGTGCGCACGAGTAACTGTATAGAATTTTGCAATCGTGCTATGTAAAATCAATACATACAGGTAAGTTTCTGCTGTTGTCGTATACAAACATGACGATAACGCTACTCAGTAGGTTGACGAAGACAAGTGGTCGGTTAGCTGTGCCGTTCAGTATATGTTAGTGGAATAAAAGTATTAAAGCATAAAGATTTAACCTAACCTCTGTGCATACTGACACTGTTGCTAATATTGAAATTTGAATCCACAAAGTTCATAGATCCAACCTGACATTTTCATAACAGAAAAAGGTATTCTCTTAGAAGTTATTTTCAAGTTCTTATAGACGCAATTGTATGTACCCGTAGTACAAAAATATACCATTATCAGCATGGTACTCAACAAGCAGATGTTTAAGCTAATGTTATATTAACCTATTTTGCTTTAATGCTTACCTTTGTATTTTGTTGGCGTGTTCAACGGGGTTCTGTTATGACAACATCAATGTCATGATCATAATTCAATAATAATTAATATTGTGATTATGTTATGACATAAATGCTTTTATTATATTTTTGTTATTTATATCTTTTTGTGTTTTTTTCGGGAGGGGGTGGGGGGTAAGTTGTCACATGATTCATACAAAATTCGAAAAAAATATTTTTTGTATAAAGTACATTGATGTGTTTAGCGTGTGCAACGTGATACCCGAGTAATCACTTGAAGCCATCCAAGGACAAGCATTTAAATTAATACGAAAATTGCAATACTATTTAAAACGCATTGAATGTCTAGCTAGCGTAAGTTAACATGTTCCTTACATATTCATTCGCGCGATAATAAAATTTGATATTATTTTTCGCAAAGATTAAGTCGTGTAACTCATTAATAATTTTACATGTTTTTGTCGCGCACGTCTTTGTTAGTGTGTTTTGTATCGCATCGAGATCTGATTTTCCCACGATATGATATATCCGCGCCTTCCATAAAATTGCATAGACTCATAAACTGTACCGACACAGAATTGTCCGTTGTGAATGACACTGCCAAATGTGAAATCTTTGTTGGATTTTTACGCCTTATTTCTTGACAGGTACATGTCGTGTTGAAACGCATTTGAATGCAAGTGGAGTATTTATTACTTGTAAACGGGGGTTTATAGATGGTACATTAAACGGCCGAAATGTTATGCGAAAATTGTTTTCATGCATTTTATAATAGTTTATTAACAGAAGCAGTTACGCAACATGATATATTTAACAGAATATAATCTATATTTTTTCTTCTTTTGGTACGAAATCGTGTAATTTTCATTTCATTTACCATGTGACGTAAATAAAAATAGTAAATCATGATGACGATGATGATGATGATGATGATGATAAAATAATGATGATGATGATGTTGATAATAAAAATAATTATAATAAACAATAATTAAACTAATACTAACAATTATAATAAACAATAATAGTACTAATAAAGTGCTTGGACCGAGTTTCGTTCGAACCTACAACCACAGCGATGAAAAGTAAGTCTTCACACAGTGCTTCAGATTATTTGACAAAGGATACTGGTACGTTGCACACGCACGCACGCACGCACGGACGCACACACATATATATATAAGTGGAGCGCATGGTCCAGTGGTAGAGCACCGAACCCATGATAGGAGTGTCGTTGGTTCGATCCTCCACCATTGCTATGTGTGGTGTCCTTGAGCAAGACACCTTTTTTCACAATTGCTTAGTAGTGGTTCTATCCAGGAAGACTTGATTTGTCTAAGTTGTTAGAACTTGTTTCACAATCGAAGTTAAAACTATATGTATATATAAAAACGTATAAAAGACAAATACAATAAGAATCGTCACATAGCAGCTTTCCTCTATCTAATGAATCCTCTCTTATCTTACTCTTTTTTTTCATATTAAAAACACATCTGGGAGGGAAACCAATTAAAGATTAAAATTAATTATTTCAAATTGCAACGCCGTCCTGTAATTACGATAGAATACGTTATCAAAGATTCACATTTCTTCACACCTGGTACCATCGACACACTCCGTTTTAATTGATCATTTTGCAAATTAATATTATAATTTGTACACGTTTAAACCGTTTAATTAAATATAAAACGTGGTTTTATTTACATGCTAGAAACATAACACCGAGGTATGTACTTTTTCTCTTCCCACGTTTCCGCACCGCCACCCTCAATTATCCGTATTTACCGATACGCCGAATTCATGACATTTATTGAAAGTCATAAAAACGAAAATAAAAGCGTTTGAACTAGAAAAGAATTGCTTTTCAATCGATTTTATCGTTTCTCATCCGCCCGAAGATACGCTGGGAAAAACATTAACTTCAGTTCCAAGTGTGCGGGTCGCGTGTTTGTTATATTAGAGTCAGTCCAAACACGCTTTTCTAATTATGCTATCATCATTATTGTTCTTGTATGAATATACTCCAAGCAGATAATTTCTTATAAAAATAAATATTTTTGTTAGAGCCTGATATGTTTTATAGAAGACTGAGACTAATGTCGCTGTTTTTTTTCTTTTGTACTGTTCTATTTCATTTTAATTATACAATGACTATACGTTTCTTCAATAGTCAACTGACAGGTCACGTGTCCATTTGATTGCTTTTTTTTTATTTCGCTATTTACCCATTGTTATTTATACAGGTTAATCAATGAACTGCGTGCCTTCCTGTGCGGACCGAGTCTGCTTTACAGCTTAACGAAATGAAATAAAAACAACATCTGTTTCGTGTATTGATTTTATCATTAAAAAATTGATTTTGTTAACGTGAAAATGTATCGATAAACTTGTACTTCTTGTAAAAAAGAATCTGAATTTAACTACTTGTTTCATAAATCAATGTGTAGCATCATGAAGATCAGACAAGTTCACAGAGCGTCAGAACTTAGCACATGCTTTTGAGATTATTAGTTTAATAAATCTAGTAATGTGACTGGATGATGAAGTCATGACGTATTGAGACCCTCCCAGGCAGCGTTGCTGTTTCCTGGATATCTTAAAGTAATGGCCGCTGTTCCTCAGATCCCCAAAAGTATTTTTCATAGTTCCCCAAAAGTATTTCTCCCAGATCTCAAAATTAGACCTTCGATCCCTGAATCACAGGAAGTAATGATCAATGTTCCCCAGATCCCTAAAAATAATTGGCCATGTTCCCCAGATCTCCAAAACCATTGGGAGGACCTTCGTATTGTTTCACTGAGAAGATAAAATTAGAAGATTACCAAAACAGTTATATAGTCATTAAAGAATACAATTTGATATGTTCGCAAACTTGTTAGCTGCAATATGCGTATTTAATTACACATGTGGGTCATACAAGTATAGCGTTCGCACATACAAAAAATACGTTCGTCACATACACGTTGCACGAAACGGGCAAATATATCTTTCTTCCATTTTTTCGGTGTCATCTATAACTATTGGTCACAAGAGGACATCTTCAGAGACATATAATTTCGAATGTTATTGGCAAACATGTTTGAATAAATTGTTTTGACCGAGCTGGGCTTAAACCCACAACCTCAATAGTGATGGGTATAAATAATCGGCCGTGGAGAAACCAGGCTGATATCTTATAGTGTATATAAACTGAATTTGTGTCGCGGTTTAACGGTGTTCCAATATTTAATTTTCAATTTTCATAAAGAAAGTATTCAAGAGAAAGAACCATACATTATCATTCTAATGCCCTATTACGTTTTTTATAATTAGACTTATGAATGGCAAATCCGGATTATTACAAACTATAATTATAGCATTAATAACCATAACTAAGTAACACGAACTTAATTACTTATCAAATACGATAGAAATACTGGACAGCTTCTTAAAGATGCATGAGCTAATAAATATGCGAAACAAAATTAGTTCCAGTGCTTATCCCTGAGGTACACCTTTGTTTATAAGAAAGAAATGCTTCGCTCAATACATTCGTGGACAGCTTATCGTACTAGGATGATTCTGTTGAGCAGCACAAAGATATAAACTAATCTTTAATGTCAATCAGTTCAGTACAAAATAAGTATACATTTATGAAA
Organism: Panopea generosa; assembly: GCA_029582155.1. NCBI lineage: Eukaryota > Metazoa > Mollusca > Bivalvia > Adapedonta > Hiatellidae > Panopea > Panopea generosa. The sequence goes on along the minus strand of CM055908.1, from coordinate 34,521,422 downwards.
ACGTCAATCATCTTCCAAACCAGTTTATGTGTTTAACCGTCAAACCTCTAATCCATTTCGATGATAAATGTTTAATCAGTGTAAATGTAAAATGTAAAGGGGAAAAAAGCTGGTATCAATCGTCGGGTACGTGAAAAGTGTTTGCTCTATTGATATGAAATGTATTGAGTCATTGATTTTCAATTACTGACACTGAATATAGCGTCATAGTAAATGGGCAGAGTAGTAGGTGGTTTTAAAACTATTTCAAGTTAGTTTTTTTTCTGAACGTATAATTAGAAACTGTAAATATAAAAACGTAAAGGCGACCACTTTTATATAAGTTAGGATATTCAATTTAGAATATGTATATAATATGAAACTAATTGTAAACTAACACTAATTGTTACCACGCACGTGTGAACACATTTCGGTATGGTTATAGATAAAAGCGTTATTTCGAAGTTGAAATTATAAATGAACCATTTAGTGAAGAAAATAACGAGCATATGAGGTTAAAGAGCCAATAAAATCAGAATATAAAAGTAGTAATGATAAAATAATGTAAATTTGAATAGAAGTCATTACAATAAAATGACATTTTGAACACATAATGTTACATGAAATTCTTTAGTATGACATTTTAAATACAAACGTTGTTATAACGACTTTTTTTATAATGGCTGTAATAAACCCTGCTCCATTTTATGACTCCAAAAATACTGCCCCTTATTTTTTAAAATAACATTCTTCATTTATAATTAAATTTGTCATTAACTATAAAGCATGAAAATCATTAAAATGTATACCAAAAAAAACATCTGCTAAAATAACCATTAATAGCGACTCCAAGATAAACTATTTATAAAATTTGTAAAATGTCTTAAAAAATCAAACATCTACTTTGTTTTTTTTAAATGGGGTTTAACACCGTTTCAAATTTATATTCAGGTCATATTATCTTGTTGTTTTTGTAGGAGGAAGGCCGCAGATACATATAGACATGAACCTGAGTAGAACCACCGCCCTTCCGGTACCAACTGGCAAATCCTTCATACATGACGTGTTTTAAAGAGATCTGGCTCGAACCCACGACCTCACAGGTGAGAGGTTTAAGTGATATTGAGACGGTGTCTTAGATCACTTTGTATACCAAGCTCTTAAGTTCGGTTAAATCATTACAGCAGGTGTGTGTGTGGGTGGGTGGGTAGGGGGAGGGGGTGGGGTTACTATACATATATTAAATATGTCAATATGGGTGTGGGGTTACACCTTGTACTTACCGGAAGGTGTTATTCCGTGTTTAACTTCAGCTGCAGTCAGTATCACTTCCGGTAATAGAACCAGAAATGCTGACAGAAGATGTAGTACCGGCGAAAAGGGTGGAAACTGTTCCCAAAGGTGACGAATCCTCATACACCTGATCCTAGCCCCGATTGTGTTTGTATTGCAATCAAGGGCGTGGTCTCTGCCAAGTTTCGTTCCATCGTTCGCCGTATTCCCAACTTTCAACATCGATGTGAAAACGAACAATGGTAAAAACAAGATGGCGAGAACAATTAACGCTATGTACGTCCTAAGTTCAGCAGGGATTTCCCCGCCCCACAATTCATCATTATTCAATCTCCGATATTTTGTAATTCCCAGGTACGTCACGAACCCATGCACGGCAAGCACGAGCACACAGTATATGACCAGCCATAGAGAATTTAGGCTGGCGCTTCGTTTAGCTAATTTAACCATGTTTTCTGAACTTTATTGCCAATACAATATTGTTCTAGTGTGTGAATTTAATCCATTGAATGACGTCACATATTTCACACTAAAATTCCAATCCTAATGCGTTTCTCCGATTTTATTGGTCTAATGAAAACGTCCAATTAATCTGTGTTGCCTGAAATTAAAACAGAATATAAATATAAACAAGATGTACAGAAATAGGACCCTCGACATAAACATGGCATCATCAACTGACACGCCGAGCACAATTATACTGCACGTGCTAACCGAGCCCTCCCGTCAACATGGCACATTTTATACCATTCCTAATGAAAATTCCCAAATAATTGCTGGAATCTGTCAGCAGAAGATGTCCTCTTGTAAATCCAATTAACAGCAGCAGACGCTTGCAATCAGTAAGACAGAATCGGAGCGGCAACAGCAACAATGAGTTACTCAATTTTGTTGGGGGAAAGGAATATAATTACCGAAATTGTTACAGATATAAAACCAAACAGGAAAATGTAAAAAGGGTACTTTTGTGTTAATTTAATAAAAAAGGAAAAGTAGAAAATGAGTAAAAAGTATGTTAAAAGCAAAATGAATCCAGGGACAAGGAAAGCTCGTACTGCTATACCGAGCACAATCATAGATAAAGTATTCTGAGAGACGTATCACTAGAGATGCATTAAAATGGCATTAAAAAGTAAATGAAGATAGACAGGGAATCCATTTATCTATTTAATCCTGGAAAATTTACACAGTAAAAGTAAAACCAACATTAATATTTAATTAATTGCATATCAGGACGTGTCCGTTAACATTCCACGCGATAACGTGGCTTCTAAATGTAGAGCAAAGCACCTAAAACATTCATACATAATGTATTCTCCTTTTTTATTACGAGAGACGTATATAAATTTGGTTACACGGTAATTGATTTCAATTAACAAAAACATTGCATACTTCTTTAGAAGTACAAGTGCCATAGTGCCACTTAGTATATTTAAAAAAGAAAAAGAAATTAAAAATGTACTTATCCTAAACTTATTTCATAAAATGCATTTTTATTTCAAATGCTAACCTGTATGTATTATACACGTAATTAAATGGTGGGTTCATACCAAAGACTTGAAAATGGTACTAGAATCTTGCTCGCTTGGCGCACTTCATTTAGAGGATAGTTCTAGTGTCTGATCGTCCCCGTGTCAGTGTAATGTGACTGGGTGGGGTATCATCCATGTATTATGTGTCTGCGACATGATAATCCAGTGTGACAGCGCTTAGAATACTGTCTCAAGTAGACACCGGCAAGATATAGTTGAAAAACGCTAAACACTATACAAACAAAACACAACACAGTAAGGAAACAAAATCTTTCTTTTGGCAAAGCGATACACTGTATATAGTGGCCTCTTCCGTTATTTAAAGGAGTCAAGCGCCACACAAAGAAAAACCGAGGCTGACTAGTCACTAGGAATCCGACAAATGCTAATTGGATATGATGTTACATAACAGATTAGCGAGATACTCCGCAATTACCAGAAGGATGTATTAGTCTGTAATTACTCCAACTAGTACAGATACACATTTTTTTGTTTTGTTTTTGCTGAACAGTTTTCAATCAACGTTTTAAGGGTGGCATGATTCCAAACCCGCGGAGCAATAAATTACAAATACTTGCTCGCTCAAAGAATACCTACCATTCAAAAGAATAATTATATAGCCAGAGGATGAACGTGTTACGGAGAAAATGCGGTATAATGAGTAGAACCGTACTGAAATAATCTTTACGGAGCCATTGCCAAGGCGATTTATTAATTTCTAACAACGTGTTCCCGTCTAATTATTTATTTTATTAATTACTAGACTAGTTTCGAAAACTGCCGTCAACAAAATTTTACTTCTGAAAATGCAGCGAACAGAAGTCGTTCATCGCAGTTTTGACATGTCTGGCAGTGTCATACAAAGGAGATACGTCACGATTAAGCATTTTTAAAGAGACGTTTTAAAGAACACAGACGCTCATATATTCATAATATGCAAAATAACGCCAAATGCCAATTTTAATGCATAGAAGCTATAGTCACAAATTGGCTTAGGTAAGCAAAACTGTCACACAGATTTACGTTTATTCAATATTCGCTTTTTTTTGTTCAGTTTTTCGAGATTAAACTTGAAACTAATCATAACCTAACATTCTTTCCTTCCAATATCAAAGAGTTACACTATCAAATATCGAAAGACGAAAAATGAATATCGCACTAACGTACATGCATATCTGCTGCGAAGCTGAGTATTTCTTATAATGTATCTGTATATATAATATAGTATAATATTGTACAATAACGAACGCGAAACTGAGTATGTGTAAGTACGTATAAATTGTTATATTCAGGATTATCTACGAATATGAATTTTCTATTTACGAGTGTGTTGTATAAAACAGATAGTACTGCCGATATCTCGAATGCATACGTGTCATATAAATGCAAGCATGTACTTGTAAGCATATTATACACAGCATATCAAGATAACCGGAATGTTTCTTTTCTCTATTCAGCATACTCTGCAATTCACCAAAATGCAATCGCTATGTCGATAACTATCTCCTAATTTCACTAGAATGTCGGTAATGTTCGAATATATAAATTTCAACCAGTATGTCGACAGTACTCAATTGCATAATCCTCAACCAGTATGTCGACAATACTCGACTGCATAATCTTCAACCAGTATGTCGACAGTACTCGACTGCATAATCTTCAACCAGTATGTCGACAGTACTCGACTGCATAATCTTCAACCAGTATGTCGACATTACTCGACCGCATAATCTTCAACCAGTATGTCGACAATACTCGATCGCATAATATTAAACCAGTATGTCGACAATACTCGACTGCATAATCTTCAACCAGTATGTCGACAGTACTCGACTGCATATTCTTCAACCGGTATGTCGACAGTACTCGACCACATAATATTCAACCAGTATGTCGACAGTACTCGACCGCATAATCTTCAACCAGATTGTCGACAATACTCGAACGCATAATCTTCAACCAGTATGTCGACAATACTCGACTGCATAATCTTAAACCAGAATGTCGACAATAATCGATTGCATAATCTTCAACCAGTATGTCGGCAATACTCGATTGCATAATCTTCAACCAGTTGTCGACAGTACTCGATTGCATTATCTTCAACCGGTTTGTCGACAGTACGAAAGGGCGTCATCACAAGCCAATATGTCGACAATACGAACATGCACAATGTTCAATCAGTATGTCGTCAGTGCTGGAATATACCATCTAAATCCACTAAGTATGGTTTCAATTCTTAAATGATTAAGATGAAATACTGCGATGACATTGATGGAATACATCCTCTCCACTGAAATCAGGTCGACGTTGATTGAATACATCCTCTCCACTGGAATCAGGTCGACGTTGATGGAGCACATCCTCTCCGCTGAAATCAGGTCGACATTGATGGGATACATCCTCTTCACGGAATTATTGATAAAAGTATTGAAATTTATTCCGTCTGTCGATATAAATGTATATGATTGGATAAAGTCATGTGATTTATAGAAATCATTCTTTTTTAGCAGTATTTAGTATCTCAATATTACCGAAATCATATTCTCTGAATCGTTACGTCGACATTACAGACATTTTTTAATGCCTCGACAGAATTGAAATACATCATATCGACAAAATATATCTCTTCAAACATGTCAAAAATACTGTTTTGCATTATTTTATCACTGAATGTCGACAACAAAATGTGAACATTTTCTCGATCTGTAACGCATGTCCGCAATGCTGGAATTCGTTATATATATTTAGATGCAGCATCTTGTTTTAGTATGTCGTCAATACAGAACGGCATGTTTGTTATATGTTATACCGTGGTGTGACGAAAATAACACACATATAAACATACCTGCTGTAGATAATCATCTCGGGTGATAAGTATTTATCAACATGTTATGAGCGGCGTAACATCAAAGGTCGCACTGTTGCCCCGAGTTACGTAATTCCTTTCGGTTTTGGAATCGGTATGTAATCACCTGGCAGTTTTCAGACGGTAAAAATTATCTGATGATTTTGTATAACGTTTTCTTGGCGGAATTATCTCAAACGTTTTCATATCAAGCATTTTGTAAATGTCAATTTTTTTTTTGCTTGTTTAATTTGTGATTTAGGTAAGCTTTTTTTTAATCGCTTTTCGATAATCAAGTTTAATCATTAATAAAAAAAAAATCGATTATTTTAAAATGCAGGTGTGAGACCGAAAATGCAGCATTGTGTGTGATTTAAAACAAACCTATCCGATTAGATGACAGTCAGTTCGTAATTGACGTTTCCATATCGGCAAAAAAAATACAAAATAAATACAATATTCAAGGTAGTGGTAATTTTTGTACAATATAATTATATTAGATTTCCATATCATATATTCAACACAATTTGTTCATTAACACGACACAGTATCCGCATAAAAATATTTCGCGTTACAATAATTTGAATCGCAGCTGTTTTAAAGTCGTTTCTTTCAATATTAAGCGTCATTGTTATGCCATCGAGGGCTAACAGATGATCATTTATCCAAACCACTATTACCTGGGACCCTAGAAAGTCAACCAGTATTCAAGCACACTTGTCTCTGTACCTGTACGTGTACCTGATACTATTCCCACTTGAGGCAAATGACAATGAGACGCAATATCGTATATAAATTATCACGGGTATTGCTGGGATTCGAACTCACGACCCCGTATTAATAGACGAGTGAACGACAGAGCTTACCGGGGGTGGTATTCACCAAACATTCTTAAGAATATTCTTGGACTTGAACTCAAGAATGAATTTTGAAAAACACACTTAGAGACCGTTGTTTGAGACCAAAATTTGCAAGCATGTAGAGACACTTAATATACATGTTTAGTCAAATAAACTCTCACACTTATTACATCTGTCATAGGAAACTAGATAGGTTGAACTTTGGATTTTCAAGTTTAAGTCTAAGAATATTCTCAAGAACAGTTCGTGAATACGACCCTAGATCGTGTGTGTTAAAGTAGTTTTTCATTGATCGACATCTTCAGTCTACGTAAATATTAACTCCATCTACAAGGACGTATCGCTATATGAGTCATCGACTCCATTTATGCTCAGTTTAAGTAGTTCCGTTAAAAAGCTATTGATAATGCTAACTTTTTTTGAATTTATTTAGTTTATTTCAAAACCAGTTTAAAACGCTAACACGATTCACTCCCGATGGCACGGATGGATGTCGGGCTGAAGAAAGAAACCGGAGACTGAACCCAAGCGAAAACCCTGCTGTCTGATTGGGCGACTAGCGTACCCTTTCTATAGCAACACAATAGTTGATCTGAGTGTATTACACCGAGCGCTCCATGCACCAGATGACATCTTATTTTTTTAGAAAAATCAAGTTCAGATTAATACATTTCATTTCAACGTTGTTTTAATCGTTGGTTTCTGGCCAACATATCGAAAAGTTTTATATGCTTGTGCATTGTGCTACAAAAACATATAAACACGTGTAAGTCGTCATGGGAAACTCTCAATTTGACAATGCTGTTTGCATTGTGTTAAATCATCTTAACGTTTTTCATATATAAACACATGTTTTCTATCTGTTTTCACAGCCACAAGTCATCTGTTTCACGATCCAAACCATTTTCTAGAACTCAGTTTGATATGAAATGTATATTGGTAGACGGTGTTCATTAAGCGGAGCATGATAGATAGTTCCCTGCACGTGCAATTTACACACGGACTAATCCACCTGTTACAGGAACTTTGACGATTGTTAAAAATCAAAAGGCGATATTTAGGGAAAGGGAGAGACTAAATACATAAATAGCAAACATTAAAGCATTAAATGTTAATGCAAATTTATTCCGAAAACAGGTCATGCCCACTGACCGAATGTGGTCAAAAGCAATCTGAAAAAAAACCCGGCTAATTATTTGTGTAAGAGTGTTACAGCTTAATTATCGTATTAATACCCCCCCCCCCCCCCCCCCCCCCCCATCTCCCCACTGTATGGCTGGTAACTAGAGAGATGATTGGACTTTAAAGTGCTTTGTGCATATATAAGCGTTTCCGTTACAACATCTCATCCAAACAGAACAGAAAATAACAGAACTGAATTCAACTTTAAAGTACAGAATTAGAGATAGGTCTTTGCTTAAAGAGACAAATTTGGCAAAATTGATATTTGTTAACTTAAAATTATTTCTGGAATGTAATAATATATCTTCTCGATGCAAACATGAATAAAACACCTAGTATGTGTGCAAACCCTTAATTTCAGTTTTTAGGGAGGGACATATCTCTTATAAAATATTGAAAATACATCATATTTCGTATATTCGTCGTCACATATGGCAAAAAATAGCTTATTTTTAGCGATATGATATCCAAGGAATTATCAATTTGCATTTTCTAAACATTATTTTACTCATATTGTCAAAAGAGGGTTAGCTTGACACCACGTTCATTATTAAAAAATAACTTCTTTAAATATAAAATTTCATATAATAATACTTGGAGAGTAATATCTTCATATGGTTATACGTCCATATGCTTAAGTATAACTACTGTTTTGAAGTGTAAACATCAGTAAAATTCGACTTCAGTACTACCGCGTGACCTTTCAATCCGTATAGTTTCTCGTCTATTAAATAAATTACACTCTTTTTTAAATATAAAAAATCACAAAAAACGAAATTGTCACAGCTATTTAATGACTAATTTTCGACTTCCCTCCTTTGGTATATAATTTAAAATTCGTTTGTTTTGTTAAATCACTAAGTGTATCAAAGTTTTGAGACAATCAGTAAGTATTTTTTTACTAACTCCAAACATACTGCAGTTCTTAAACAAAATAGTGACTACAAAGTTTAATTATTTTGCTGCTCATAGTTTTGTATGTGTTCACGTTTAAAGATAGCAATACAGCGTGTATTTAAGACAATGCATAAACCGTATTTGAAATATCAGTTGCAATGATATTTAGTGTTTTCAACACAACTATAGATGAATGGAGGTTTAACGCCATTTTGACATATATATGGCATGTTCAGTTGTTTTATTTATGGGAAAAGACCTCAGAATAAATCTGGGTAAAACCAACATTCTTCCACAAGTAAATGACAAACTTTCCCACTTAGAGTTTTAGACCGAACTTTTCGAACGCACCGCCCAAGTGATAAGAAATATAAATTATCTTAAACTATTAGACCCAAGGAGGCCCATGGATTGTAAAACTGCTGTATCTAGAGAGCGTAGTGTGTGTGAACATTGTGAAGTTACATGTAAATGAACATAAATGATTTCTCATGTGAACATAAATTATAATTTGTTAAAAGAATTTTAATCCCTGTACTAGATCTGAACAATTCTGAATTAGAAAAAATACAGGCGTTACCATATCTTAGAGCATGACACTAAGTATATTTGTGTTTTTTTAAAAAAAGATAAAGTGAAAAGATTCAAACACTATAATTTCAAATATTTACATATCACATTAAGAGTTGTTTAAACTTAATAGGGAAAATAGTCGAATCAACTTCAACATATTACCTTTAAGTCGGGTAACTGACATCCATAATCCGTTTATCTGATATGCACATACAGTGTACACACACGTAATTTTGAAATGCTACTGAATACAAAATGTTAACCCGGTACAATGTCACTCCATGCTTCCTTTTAACCTCAACAATACTTAACGCTATAAAATACATCTGACATTGTCCCGTCGCGTATCTCCCTCTTCAATACCACTTGTACTATTCTATGCTATCACTACATTTAACTGGGTGAAAACAACCCAATAACTTGAGCCCCCTGTCAATAAAACCGTGTTAATTTACCTGTATCATGAAATATTAAACGAAATCGGTGTTAAAACGTGAACAAAAAAATACGAAGAATGAAACCGTTGGGCGCTGGTCAAACATTTCTCTGCGGAACTACTTTTATAGCACTTCCGGTTGCGTTAAAAGCTACTGTTGAAATATGTTTACATTTGACGATTTTGAACTGCCACCGTCACAGAACATTGTTTACCTATATTATGTGATCGTTGCGAACTGTACATTTGTTTATTTATTTAAAGAGTCATTCCCCATTCTAAGAGTTACAATCATGAAAATCAATGCAGAAGGCAGCCCCTGTTAGGTTAACACTAAATGTTTAAAAATTTACAATTATAGCTTATTGATCTCTTTGTTGTAAGGTGGTATTGATTTTAAAAAAGTCCAAACCTCAAACCGTATTGCATTTTGATTTAATTTGAAATTTATTTGTTTACAGACGTTGAGGGCAAATATTAAACACAGGTGTAACTAGAAGTCTTTGCCAGAGGGCGGTGATGACAAAGTTTAAAGGTTTCGATTAAACATGGTATTAAAGGTATGGTGTAATGGATTGTATGAAGTTTTGCAATGCTTTCAACAAAAGTTCTTTCAAATAACGATGACGTTTGCTAGAAATGCCATCGACATGTGGTACCATTTTGAGATGTACACATGGTGTCGTTTCGAAGTAGCCTACTTTGCGAGTCACAGACTCGCGTTGCGATTCCATAATGCTTTAGATATGTAAGCGGTCACCTCTATTAAGCAACCACTTGTCTTAAGCAGCCACATTTGCTGTTGCCCATTTCTTTGTTTTCAGAGCAAATTGACCTGTATTAAGCAACAACCTGTCTTTAAAGGCCCCTTTTGCTCCATCCCTTGAATGGTTGCTTAAGACAGGTTTGACTGAATATTTAAATAAGAAGGGGCTAGTTTTCTTCAAACTCGGTATAATTGTATCAATCAACAATTTATTACAATTATAGGAAATTGTAGCATAATCATTTTGAACCCCATCCCCAAAAACGTTCAAGTAAAAGAGTACGTAATTACACTATACGAAGAAAATGTACATTTTGGATTTTAAAAAAAATACTCTAAATCGTTTCAATTTTAAACTGACGTGTTTGAATGAATGTATCGGTGGCGTAGATATTTCTGAATTCATTACACACATAGTTTGGCCTGTTGTATAACGTGGAAGGCGGACTAGAGGGGATTAAGCCGTAAACAACGTCAAATGTATCATATGGTCTACTAAAATGGATTTCAAATGAGCACATCGTTTCACAAAATTACGACCAGTGCTTGGTTTCCATGGAAATAGCATGAAAATGACCAAAGGGAAACTCCACATCTGAGATGAACGCACATCAGCATTGTAATGCTGAATTTATTAAATGATATTCGATTTTATAAAAAATGGTTTAAGCTTTGAATAGCAATCGCGTTAGCATTGATATTTCTCCTCACTTCTTAACCCTATATATTCTTAATAACATTTTAAACTGTATGACAAGATAAGAACCGGCATCTCATTTACGGTGTATATTATAGTTGTTAAACTTGTTTTGTTATGGTTACTATCAAGCAAACGTATCGGTAAGCATGCAACTATATGAATAGTATAGTCACATAAATGTATGATAAGTTGGTTTGAAATATGCTTTGATATGTTTTAAAATATAGTCTCTTATAATTCTTTAAACAATGACATGGTTATTTGTTAAATGTATTTTATTGTATACTGTGTATTAACCATGGTGAGACTTAAATAAAGAAATATCTATCTTAGTAGTTATTTCTGTAAATGTTTGTGTTTTATATATATGATGGAAATGCATTCAATGACACACGCAGCATAATATTAAAATAAGTAATCTTCAACTTTGTATTTTATATTGGAAAGCATTTCTTTTTACATTAATAATATATATAATGAATGTGATAAATGCTCTCAATTGAAGTGTATTTATTATGATATTTCAGAGATCATTTACCGACAACATTTTCCTTATCATGTCAATTATTGTTAATTATTAGGTAATCAAATATCATTATGAATCGACACTTAACGGGTTTAATGGTTCGGAGATCGTGAAATGTTGTAAATAGAGTAAAAATTTGAATGACATACCTTAATATGTACAATAAAGTGTACTCAGCAGTATTTACTTGTGTGCTTGTATGTGTGTGTTTTTATGGATTTTTTGTATGATTTTAATATTTGGACTTTTAAGTACACACACTCACACACATATATATATGTATATATATATATATATACTTGCAACTAACACATTGACTGTTTTCTGTTGATCTCAATACTTTCTCAATTGTATAAGCTGAAGATCACGGGTGCGGTACTAGACGATAGTACAGACTATGTATACCGCTGTACTAGATGGTTGTATACTAGTATATCAAAAGTACCAAGTTACTCGGTGGTAATGTAGACTTGAGTGATCACAGTTCTCAACTATTGCCTACACGGTACTTGATGATCTATATACCAATTTGAAAGGTATCACGGTTCGAGACAATCATATAGATTTACTTTAGGGACATTAGGTGTCTACGAATTTTAGACTATATACTATAGTTACACAATTACCTCTATGTTTATGGAACGGCGGTATAGACGAATGTTTGCACAATATTGGACGATTGATAAAACTACGGTTCCGCGGTACTAAACGATTTTAAAGACTAAAGGTACCGCGGTATTAAACGATTTTACAGACTTAAGGTACCAGTACCAAACGATTTTACAGACTTAATGTAACTAAACGATTTTACAGATTAAGGTACTGCGATATTAAACGAATGTGGACGATTTATAGACTATAGTACCGCGGTACTAGACGATCGTACAGTCTTAATGGCCCGTGGTATTAAACGAATGTGGACGATTTATAGACTACAGTACCGCAGTACTAGACGATTGTACAGTCTTAATGGCCCGTGGTATTAAACGAATGTGGACGATATATAGACAACAGTACCGCGGTACTAGACGATTGTACAGTCTTAGTGGCCCGTGGTATTAAACGAATGTGGACGATTTAGAGACTACAGTACCGCAGTAATAGACGATTGTACTGTCTTAATGTACCGTAGTATTAAACGAATGTGAACGATTTATAGACTACAGTAACCGCGGTACTAGACGATTGTACAGTCTTAATGGCTCGTGGTATTCAACAAATGTGGATGATTTATAGACTACAGTACCGCAGTACTAGACGATTGTACTGTCTTAATGTACCGTAGTATTAAACGAATGTGGACGATTTATAGACTACAGTACCGCGGTACTAGACGATTGTACAGACTTGAGGTAGCGCGGTTATTAGACGAATAAAAACACGGTACATGACTAAAGGTATACCGATTCATCAATTGATTTTATGGACTGACTGTACCTCTGTACCAATTGTTTTTATAGATTTCTGTAAGGATACCTCATTATGAGACGAGTGTTATAGAATTCCTGTTCCGAGAACCAACATTTATATATACACTAAAGTTAGTGCGTAAAGTAAAAACGGTGGGGTTCATTTCATTACAGTAGAACTTTGATGGCTCGAAGCCGACTGGACTGGACACAATAGTTCGAGCTAAGGAATATTCGAGCCAAGCATTGTTTCATTGTTTAACATCATACCAAATATGTACATGCATATACATCGAAATAGGATTTCGGGCGGGACTAGATAAGTGGTTCGAACTATATATGGTGTTCTAGCCATCCGTTTTCGAGCCAACGAAGTTCTACTGTATATATCTTATATATATATAAGGCGATATAAACTCATGTCCCTTGAGGAAAGTTTATTATCACATGATGAAAAACCATTTTCAGCAGAAAGCATTCATGTTCAACGTGCATGAAGAAAAGAACTAATGTTTCGTCTTCGCACTTACTCTTACGTTTTCTTCTGGTCACTCAAACGTGAACAATACTTTTATTAAGATGCGAATTGTCTTTGAGGAGTATCTACTTCAGCGACCACAACAAAGGTTTTCAAATGTTCAAGTTTTCAAAATATGTCAGCTAAAAAGATAGCATCTCTTTGTTAAACAATTTCCGACTTTAGATGGTTTAACGCAAGAAAGGTTTGTTGAGAATAATAAATATAAAACTGTGTGTTACAGACATAAGTATAATGACATAGCAAATTATGTGGGAAGAAAAAAAATAGTTGATTGCTATCAGTTGTAGCGTGTTTTTGTATTATAACGTGTGTGTTAGTATGCAGGTAAGTTCGTACGTTGTTTTTGTAGTAGATATACTGCATCAGATAGGTAATTAACGGGTATGAAAGAATGTGTTGACACTCGACAAGACCGACAGCTCTGCAGGTATCAAGGTTGATAGATGTTGTTGTTTTTCTATCTCGTTTAAATATTCATTTGTTTTATGGTTTCGTTAGAAGAAAGTATGCGCGGAACATCTTTACTTGATACGTTCTTTACAGTATTTAGTGCTAGCTCGAGATGATGGGTAGCACTATATGTGCATGTTTATACACCGCTGTTAGAGGCAGGGCCAAAGTTGTTCCAAGTGGGTTGTGGTTGGATACCGTTTTTTAACATATTATATGTTAACCAGTTTCCCACATAAGTATATTAAGTAAAGTAAAGTGTCTGTTTATCAAAGTGTCACTCTATCGAAAGAGCAAGCCACACTGGGCTTATGGGACACCTTTATGTTGTACACAGTTACTTCCCGAAAGATATCATTGCCCGGCGTAAAGCTGTTAGACATTTGATACCCCTCAATTTAACTAGATGCTAAGTGAACAATCGGCTGCATCAGAAAACTCCCAGCTTCCCCCGGGATTTGAACCTTCGATTTCGGACGCGGACGCCTTAATCAAAGCAGATAATAAGACTTAGTGTTGCGCGTTGATGGACAAACATGTTATTTCTTGTTATACAAAACTAGCGTAATGTACAAAAATAGTACAAAAAGGTGCTAATACCCTTCTTATTTCATATACACTTGGCACTTTTTTGCCCTAGTGGGACGAATTATGTAAGAATTAGAACAATGGAACCGTGGTGTTTATTGTAAAACATTGTATATTAGCTCATTTAACAAGCATGGAAGGCGTCTCTTTAAGATAACTGTAACGTAAACATACTAATTTGTTGTGTTATTCTATATACTAATTACTGCATACCACATGGCAGATTAATTAGCCAATATGTTTCGTATTAGTATGCATTATAACTTAAAGTTTAATTGGACACAAACTGGTGTTTAATACTAATCATTGCCTAGCAGAAGATCAGTTAACCTAACAATTTTTTCCTTGGCCGGATCCTCGAATGTTAACAAGTACTCGAGCACATCCATCTCCTAAAATAACAGATAACTTTCTCACGTGTAACAGCGGTGAGAGACGTATGACAATGAGACACAGTGTCGTATATCAGTCATGACGGATAATGCGGCTGGGCGAGGATTCGAACTCACGACCCCTGGATTGATTGTTATACGCGCTGCCGCGTAAGCTAACCGGACCCGACAATTAAGAAAGAAAAGAGTTAAATCATCACTATCACTTAAAGTGAAATTCATATAGTAATAATAGTAATTACTAAAATAATGACTTTTTTACGAGGAAACTCTGTTGGACTAAGTCCAATCTTCACTGAGGTCCTCGACAATATATTTTGAACAAGAACTGTTCAACATGTGTTAAATATCATTGAACAAACGTTGTAATAGAACACTTACATATATATTAAGACACTTTCAAATTGTTACATTTCATTACTGCATTGCATTTTTTTACAATGCGTCTGTGTAACAGTGCACGAGACGCCTGGTCTCCGGTTCTGATTGTGTCACTACAACAAATAGGAAAACGCGCCGATCATATCTAATCAGCAATCATCTTCAATGAAATGTACAGAAGTAACTTTGGCAGAATTAGGGAGAGAAAAAACTAACGTATTCCATCTAACAGAGAAGTAATATCCGTATATATTGTTGTTGATGGATTTTTGGCAGACGGTCACATATAAAATGTCATGGAGCCAGCGATTCAGACGAGATTCTCGCTTTATTGCGTCATGTTACTTTAATGTAATTTGTGAAACAACCAGAATTTCTCGTAATTTTCAATTCTGTTTGATATACGTTAGCGTTATATGTCTACGGTCCGAGGAGTAAATGAAATAAAAATACGATCATGGTGTCTTGTAAGAAAAAAAATCAGCCGATGACCATGTTAAACGCTTTGGCCATAGAACGTATTAACAATTTGAATGAACGTAATGAAGTTTTGAGTCGATGTTGTGTCTTTAATGAAGTATGAAAAATGAAATGTGTCGCGCGCATTGGTGTAACGATACAAGTAAAATTGCTTTTTCAAATCAATGATTTGTTATAATTTATTTTGACATGTTGAAATAACGAGATACAGTAAAATAAATAGCATGACAAAAACCCTAGGATCGAGCGAGTCAGAAATGAGAGAGAGAGAGAGAGAGAGAGAGAGAGAGAGAGAGAGAGAGAGAGGAGAGAGAGAGAGAGAGAGAGAGAGAGAGAGAGGCAGAAAAAGGAGGGGGTAAAAAAGAAAAGAGTGTTAATTAAAAAGGAATTAGCAACTTACCATGTCCTTTTTAAGTTGCAGACCGGTAAACTGATTGATATTATGGAAAAGACGTTGTAATTTAACATATACATACATATATATTAAAACACTTTGTTAGATTCCATTACTGTATTGTATAAATTAATTTGATTAATTAGAAACATTCGTATTATGAATTAATTTTGTATTTAATTTACCCGAAATGCGATGAGAGAGAGAGAAAGGGAGGGAGAGAAATGGGTGGGTGGATCGGGGTACACCGGGCAAAGAGAAGAAGGGCTCTAAATTAAAAGGTGTTTACAGAGTTACCATGTATTGTTGAAGGCATGAGTATATACAGTTAAATTTCCTCTTCGTGTTATTTTCTATAACTAGTACACTGTAATGTGTGTATCTGTTCAATTATTCTACCTTTAAACAAAAAAAAACTCACCTAATCCTATCTTAAAATGTATTTACAATATTTGTATTTTGTGGTTTGCAAGCTGCCTACCCTGAATGTGGCATTAAATTAACGAGGATATTTGAAGAGTGCACATGGTAAAATGCACTACACGTTGTCGGCATGCGATTGAGCACTCCAGATTGCCTACACGTGTTTAGGCTGTATCATAGCAACAGGATATATTCTTTTGATTCCAACGATTATTCAATTACTTACAACAATGTAATGCTCGTCACAATTATTACAAACGGGAAGCCAGCATGAGGCACATACAGGTGATATCGAAACACGTATGTCTGAACTACGTATATATAAAAGGCGTAGTTTGTAGTTTAAATGCATATCATCACATGTGTTATGTATGTAGTAAATACATGCTAGTTATGGGTCACACATGCTAAATTTGGTTTAAACATACTAGTTATGGACCATACATTCTAATTATGTATCACATAATTATATCTTATATAGAACACATATACTGAATAGGGTTCACACATACTAATTATGGATCACACATACTTAATATGGTTCACACAAATTAGTTATGGTTCACACCTACTAATTATGGATCGCATGTATTAATTATGGATCACACGCAATCATTATGGATCACATATACTAATTATGGATCGCACATACTAATTATGGATCACACATACTGATTATGGTTCACAAATACTAATTATGGATCACACATACTAATTATGGATCGCACATACTGATTATGGTTCACAAATACTGATTATGGATCACACATACTAATTATGGATCACACATACTGATTATGGTTCACAAATACTTAATATGGATCACACATACTAATTATGGATCACACATACTGAGTATGGTTCACAAATACTTAATATGGACCACATACTTAATATGGATCACACATACTCATTATGGATCACACATACTAATTATGGATCACACAAACTGATTATGGTTCACAAATACTTAATATAGATAAACATACTTAATATGGATCATACATACTCATTATGGATCACACATATTAATAATGGATGGTGAAAATGAATTATTGATCACAAATACTAATTGTTGATCACACATACTAATAATGGATCACACATACTGATTATGGTTCACACATACTAATTATGGATCACACATACTGGTTATGGTTCACAAATACTTAATATTGATCACACATACTTAATATGGATCACATACTTAATATGGATCACACATACTTAATATGGATCACTTAATATGAATCACACATACTTATTATCGATCACACACATAAATAATGGATCACACATACTAATTATGGATCACACATACTTAATATGGATCGCACATACTAATTATGGATCACATATACTAATTATGGAACACACATACTACATATGGTTTAAACATAATAGTTGTGATTCATACATGCTAGTTATGAATCACATAATTATATTTGATATATATCACATATACTGATAAGGGTTTACACATACTAATTATGGATCACACGTACTAATAATCTATCACATATACTAATTATGGATCACACATACTTAATATGGTTCACACAAACTAATTATGGATCACATGTATTAATTATGGATCGCACGCAATCATTATGGATCACACATACTAATTTTGGATCACATCAGTATACTAATTATGGTTCACCCATACTTATTATGGATGACAGATATTAATTTTGGATTACACATACTTAATATGATTCACACAAACTAATTATGGTTCACATATACTTATCATGGATCACATACTTATACTTAATATGGATCATATAATATAATTATATAATGATTATGGATCACATTTACTAATTATAGATTACACATACTAATTATGGTTCACACATACTAATTATGGATCACATATAATAATTATGGTTCACACATACTAATTATGGATCACATATACTAATTATGAATCAAACTTAAGTATTATGGACCACACATATTAATTATAGACCACACATACTAATTATGGGCCACACATACTAATTATGGATTACACATACAAATTATGGATAACACATACTAATAAGGGATCACAAATACTAATTATGGATCATACATACTAATTAGGGATCACATAAACTAATTATAAATCACACATACTAATTATGAATCAAATATACTAATTTGTACACATACTGATTATGGTAAACACATACTTAAAAAAAACTATATTATATTATGGCTCGGAACATATTCACATTTATTTCAACAGGGTTTGGCTGTGACCCTTATTGTCTAACATACGAAGAAGGCAAAACAATAAAACACATTAAATGTCTGATTAATAGAACTTCGTCTCCGTCTGGCAGATAATGACATGTGCAGCTACAGTTTATCATTCATTTACAAAAAGTAATAGCTGCGTAAACTGCTGTATGCAATAATAATTAATGATTATGTGTGTTGTTTTATACAAAAAAAATAATCGCGTTTCTGATATAAAATAGTTTTACCGTTTTACTATTTAAGGGAAACATGCATGTTGATAGAACATTTGATAATGTCTCCTTTGAGCACCAATGTGCTATGTGCCTTCGTGTTTCATATACACATAGCACCTTTATGCTCTCAGTGGGCTTTTCATATGTTCATTGTATATTGATGTGTATTCACAGTCCCGCTACATTGTCTTTGAATATGCCGAAACATGTTAACACGGTACCACCCAAAACTAACAGTAGTTTCAATAGCATAAACAACAGCAACAACAATTCAAACAATAACACATGTAGCAGCACTGGTAATATCAGTAACAGAAACAATGGCAAAACAACAGAAGAAGAAAAAAAAAAGAAATTCAAACAATAAAAATATTAGCAACACCAGTAATATCAGTAACAGAAACAAAGGTAAAAGAAACAACAACAACAGAAGAAGAAGAAAATAAATAAGAAACAACAATTTAAACAATAAAAATATTAGCAACACCAGTAATATCAGTCACAGAAACAAAGACAAAAGAAACAACAACAAAAGAAAAAGAATAGAATAAAAGAGAAGCAATGCTTCAAAATACTATTTCTTGTAGAAAGAGTAACCCGATAGAAACCAATATTACACTATGTGATATTGAGTTGTTGTCAAAAATGGATATTTTATGAAAGAGCAATATACTTAATGGGGAAGATACCGCCATGGAACGCAGCTTCAGTCGTCTTCCACGTCTAGCCAATTTAAATGAGAAATGAAAGACATGTTACCACGGGCAATGAATGCGAGGTTGCCAAATCATTAATTCGTAATCGACAAAACAACTGAAAATACAATCAGGATCGGGTATAAAACTTCACCGGCTGAGATAATAGTGTCGAAATCAAATTACCTGACCTTATATGGCAGGCTACATTGCATCTTGGTAACATGCGGGAGAGGGTTGTTGTTATACCATCTCGCAGTGTTGCAATAGGAAATGTCATGTAATGAAACATGTTTTTATTCAACTAGGAATTCCAGTTGAACAGGTCATGACCTTTTTTCATGCTCAACTCAAAGTTTGTACTTAAACACAATTTCAAGAATTGATGTATTAACATACATGTATTCAAATTATAACACACACACTTGACTCAATCTCGGATTTGAAATTATTATTGAAGATTTGAGGTTGAAATTAACATGAATTTTCATTGTTTTGTTAAAATAAGTAAAATTGTTTTTGAGTTGACCTTGGAACATTTTGAGTTGTTTTTAGTTGAGCATGGAACATTTTGAGTTGAGCATGGAACATTTTGAGTTGTTTTAAGTTGATCATGGAACATTTTCAGTTGTTTTGAGTTGAGCATGGAACATTTTGAGCTGTTTTAAGTTGATCATGGAACATTTTCAGTTGAGCATGGAACATTTTCAGTTGTTTTAAGTTGAACATGGAACATTTTAAATTGTTTTAAGTTGAGCATGGATCGAATGTTTTAACCTCGGATCCAGGTTACTTTTTCAGAAAGTCCACACATATATTTTATATATTTACATCAAAGAGCTAAATAGCATTAAAATCAAATTTAATATTAAAGAATATTTTGTATGTATCCAAGGGTGGAAAATTATACGATTGTTTGTCTGTTGTGTACATATTTCATCCAGTTTTATTGTCGTAGGAAGATTGCAATGAATCTAGGTTAAACTACCATTCTTTCTTCAATAACTGACAAACCTCAGTTTTTAAACCATAAGCTGGGCTTGAACCCATGACCTCAGCGGTGAGAGGTTAGTGATCTTAAGACAGTGTATTTTATTAACCGACAGCGTAGGACCGCAAACAGTTATTTGAATTTATGAAATACATTACAAACTCGGAGTATTTAATTTTCATTTTAAAAAAAAAAAACGTGTTGTGGGCAACTTTCGATTGGCAAACATTTTTACATCATGTGTGAGCTACCACATGTATAAAGACAAGTAAAACATAATCCAATACATACAGTAATATTATTACACTCTAAAAGCTAAAAGATGCATTATGGAATTACTTTCTGCCGCTCGCAGACACAATGAGTGAATTACCTTTATCATTGAATAGACAGTAGACTTCAAAATGAGGTACTAAGAAAAAAAATAGAAACAAAACGATATTTGAGAGAACTCCACGTACAAGCGAATAATAAGGCATAAATGTAGTTCAGATTGGTAAAACTTTGCAAAAAATTAGGGAAGGCAATTTGTTCGAAGATAATTTAGTTAAACTGACAAGACATTTATTATGATTAAGCGAGTAAGGAAAGCTAACAAATCATATAGTTCGCAGAGTGTAAACAAACACTGCCCCGATCTGGCACATGCCATAGGCTGCTTGCACCACATTTATTTCTTGTTAATAGTTAATATTAGAATAATGCAAGATATCTACCTCAACAGACATTGTTTAAAGGATATGGCCATTATTTGTTATTAATGTTTACGTCTATTACACAATAAGAAACATTGTCTAACTAATTGTAATAGTTTTGCGCTTACGTGAAATTGGGATAACCTACCTGTGAAACTAATCAAACGCAGGCAAATTAAGGTAATTTCTTTATTCACTGAGCAAATGGGACGAGGGAATATTGTACGTCTTACTCAGGTCCCCGTTCATAACATAATGTTTATGACTCAAAGGATCACTCATTACAGAAATGTGATGGTTTATCACTTAGTTACATGTATGTAAAAATAGACGTGGCTTCTTCTGTTTCACAAATATTTTACTTAAAAACTTAACTGAATTTGACTGGTTACTTAAATATTATTTAATCAATGCCAGGGAAGTCATATGCAATTTAACCAGATCCAGTCTAAAAATCAAGATAATCTTTTTATTTCTTAGATTCAAGTTTTTAAGCAATTAATCATATGTACTAAAACGTGGTACCCTGGTGCACCAGTGGGACGAGGAATCACTTTTATTTGGTTCTATTTGTATTTATAATAGTATTACCTTAATATCTATTCATTTTGTTTTGAGTGATGGTCTAACTCTCGTACAGGCGGTGACTGGGGATTAACACCATTTTCAATACATGGCAGGTTATATACGACATATCCAGATTTATCGGTGAAGGAATACTTTGGAATGAGTCTGAGTAGAACCACCGTTCTTCCGCAAGTAAATTTTTCACATTTTTTTTTGGACAGGGCTGTGCTCGAGCTCACTTCCTCAGCGTTGAGAGGTAATTAGTCATAGAGACGACAGTGTCTTAGACTACACGGTCACAGAAGGCCGCACGGGAGGTGAAGGTTTGACTCCCAGAAAGACCACACACTAAATACTTGTATAGCTTCCTCACTTGGCTCTCAGCATTTAAGCGATAGTTTTTAGGATGTGTCGGTCCAGTGTCGCAATAATGTTACTGAATGGAATAAAAGAATATGTGTCTCTGGTCTGATAATCAAGCACCCAGAATGCATTCTCAAACAAATATCGCTACAGCATTACACACATTCCGGTATCGACAGGAAGCTCTAAGAGTTGACACAAAGAGAACTTCAAGTTATACCGGATAATCGCTTATTGTTCTAACGTACTTGTCTCTTCACTTAAGATTGTTTTCTTCAAGTTTGGTTTTGCCATTTGCGTATTTTAGATGACTCTGCAATGAATCCGCAATCGCAAAATCATTTATTCGGGAGCTAATTCTAAGCCGATATCGGCGCGCAGGTAAAACATATTTTTATGTAAAGAGGGCTTAAAATTTTATTTCGCATCCACTCTTTGCAGAGACTGGTGTTTTGTAAAATCACTTTAAAATCACTTGAGAAACCGGTTTAATCGGATATTAAGTACGTACATAAAATAGAACGTAATTTTCTCTCGGAAATTATTGTATTTACAAGAAGTGGTTAAATATTGTACTTTCGAATACCAATATCCCTGGTTAAACACGGTAAATGTAGGTGAGGGTGTGCAATTAGTTTTGAGTGAGTTTACAATATAATCGAGGAGTATCAAGCTACAATCAGAACGAATTAACGTCTTAGAAACTTAGACCTTTCGTATGATAACCAAAGATACGAAATTTAACGCTCCCAAAATTGCCCCACTCATTGTTTATTCACTTCTTTGAAAATGAAATTAAAATCTCTTATTTT